>CAUYTI010002780.1:0-24079 GCA_963575145.1 Galago senegalensis | reverse complement strand
GCTGAGGCAGAAGGCTCACTCAATGGCCAGGCATTGTGGCGGGCGCCTGTAGTCCCAGCTACTTGGGAGGCTGAGGCAGGAGACTCGCTTGAGCCCAGGAGTTGGAGGTTGCTGTGAGCATGATGCCATGGCACTCTACCCCGGGGGATAGCTTGAGGCTCCGTCTCAAAAAAAATAAATAAATAAAGTTTGCTATGTGTTTGACTAATATAAAAATTACATATCCATTATAGCATTATGGGATATAGCTAGTAATCATTTATTGAAAGTAGTCAAAGTTGGCTCGGGGCCTGTGGCTCAAGTGGCTAAGGCACCAGCCACATTAAGGTGGCGGGTTCGAATCCAGCCTGGGCCTGCCAAAACAATGGCTGCAACCGAAAAGAAAATAGCCAGGTGTTGTGGCGGGCATCTGTGGTCCTAGCTACTTGGGAGGCGGAGGCAGGAGACTCACTTAAGCCCAGGAGTTGGAGGTTGCTGTGAGCTGTGATGCCACAGCACTCTACCCAGGGGGACAGCTTGAGGCTTTGTCTCAAAAAAAAAAAAGAAAAAATATTGAAAGTTAAAATGATATAAATCTAATAATTTGTTTTTATAATAGGTTATAAAATAAGAAAATGTGCTTCTGATAACTTAATACAGTATAATATGTAACTAATAAATTCTTATGAATAAAGAATATGATAGGGCAGCACCTGTGGCTCAGTGAGTAGGGCGCTGGCCCCATATACTGAGGGTGACTGGTTGGAACCCAGCCCCAGCCAAAAACAACAACAACAAAAATAGCTGGGCATTGTGGTGGGCGCCTATAGTCCCAGCTACTCAGGAGGCTGAGGCAAGAGAATCACCTAAGCCCAAGAGCTGGAGGTTGCTGTGAGCTGTGATGCCACGGCATTCTACCAAGGGCAACAGAGTGAGACTCTGTCTCTATAAAAAGAAAGAATATGATAAAAGGCATGATATCTAAATTAGAATTGGGAGCAGGGAATTTGTGTTCAGCTTTTGAGAAGAATCAAATAATCATTAAAAATTGGAATAACTGTTAGGTTTTATAAAACATGATCACCTTTTCCCATTTTTTTCCTATTTTTTAAATGAAAGAGACATTCATTCTTATTAGCTATAATTGGAAAAACTAATTCATGATATTATTTGCTAAGTCTTATTAACTCTGCTAAATCTATTTAGTCATCCTCATGAATAATCCACAAAGTCTTTAAAGATCACATGAAGTTTGATCCTTGATCTTGAAAAATATAGCAGTCCTTTAAAAAACCATTTGAGTTAAATTTGGTTTGGGGTTTTTTGTTTGTTTGTTTGTTTTTTGAGACAGAGCCTCAAGCTATCACCCTGGGTAGAGTGCTGTGGTGTCACAGCTCATAGCAACCTCCAACTCCTGGGCTTAAGCAATTCTCTTGTCTCAGCCTCCTGAGTAGCTGGGAATACAGATGCTTGCCACAATGCCCGGCTATTTTTTGATTGTAGTTGTCATTCTTTGGCAGGCCCAGGCCAGATTTGAACCTGCCAACTCTGGTATGTGTGGCTGGTGCCTTAGCCGCTTGAGCTACAGGCCCAAGCCTAAATTTGTTTTTTTATTTTTTGCTTTTTTGTTTTTTTTTTTTCTTTTTCAGACAGAGTTTCACTTTGTCACCCTGGGTAGACTGCCTTACTGTAATAGCTCACAGCAACCTCAAACTCCTGGGCTCAAGCAATTCACTTGCCTCAGCCTCCATAACTGGGACTACAGGTGTCTGCTTCAACACCCGGCTATTCTTTTAGAGATGGAGGGGGTCTCACTCTTGCTTGGGCTGGTCTTGAACTCATGAGCTCAAGCAGTCCACTCACCTCACCCTCCCAGAGTGCTGGGATTACAGGCGTGAGCTACCACACCCAGTCTTTAAATTTGTTTTTAAAAGTCAGAGACACTAACCATGATGTTACCATTATTTGAAGATGCTCTTTTTAACTGACACCCTAGGGACAAGAATAAGGAAATCATTGAAAGTTACTTATACATGTATTTAAATATGGGGGGGGGATTATTTTTAATGTTTAGCCTTTCTTTTTTTTTTTTTTGCAGCTTTTGGCAGGGGCTGGGTTTGAACCTGCCATGTCTGGCATATGGGGCCAGCGCCCTACTCCTTTGAGCCACAGGCTCCACCGTGTTTAGCCTCTCTTTCCCATATCTCATGGAATTCAAGGGCTTAGTACTCTTTGACAGTGGTCAGAGCATAGGGTGACCAGACGTCCTGCTTTTCAACAATTTGTCCTGCGTCCTGCAGCATTGTAAAAAAGTCCCAATTTTTGGAAAGAATGCACAGACAGGCGGGAGAACAAGAAGGGAATATACGGTTTTCAGCTGCCATGTGGCTATTTCACCAGAATATGAGTTTTATATTATTTTTATTAATTTTATAATGTTAAACTGTAATAATAACAAATAATTGCTGAGAAGTGATTATCGAGAACTGCTTATCAAAGTTTGCATTGTTGTCAACGGCCCTGCCCTGCTCCATCCCTTGACCCAGCCCCACCCCCCACCCCCGCCCCCACCACGTTGTCCCACCTTACCGGTGTTAAAAACTGGTCACCCTATCAGAGCATGATAAAAGTAACCTTCTTTTTTTTTTTCTTTTACCTTCAGTAGAGTGCTGTGGTGTCACATAGCTCACAGCACCCTCAAACTTTGGGCTCAAATGATTCTCTTGCCTCAGCCTCCTAAGAAGCTGGGACTACAGGCACCTGCCACAATGCCAGACTATTTTTAAAGATGGGGTCTGGCCCTTGTGCAGGCTGATCTCAAACCTCTCGATTCAAGCAATCCACCCGCCTGGGCTCCCAAATGCTGGGATTACAGGTGTGAGCCACCCGTGCAGGCCCACGAGTTTATAATTAGTCAATAAAGGAGCCTTCTTCAAAACCAGTATTTAAGTGTATCTGTCTCTGTGGTGGCTGGTGAGGTTCTTACACCCCAAGGCATGCTCCTGAGGAAGAGGTGGGGTAGGTGAGGGGTGTGCTTTTCTTTTATAAACTGGAGAAAGGTTGCTATGCACACGGGCCTATGAGGCAGATCCTTCTCAGGAAGAGAGGAAAAAGCATGTGAGAAAGATTGAGGAACTACGATAGGGCTCCTTAACACTGTCCATGCTAATACCACTTGTAAAATATTGAGTGTGTCTACCCTAGTTCGAAGATCAGTATTCCAGATTGAAACTAGTAAGTTGCTTATACTGACTAAAATTTTTTAAGTAGCAAAAAATTAGCTTGAGACTTAGAAATCTCCAGATTAACAGTTTTCAAGCACAGATTCAAAGTTAAGTAGTTAGATAATAAAACAAATTTTACCCAAGTGAAGCTTGGTTTTTTCTTTAGGTGAGGGAAATTCATTTTAAAATCAAAACCTTGAAAGGTAAAGCAAATGTTCCTAATATATAAATTAAATAAGTATTTTAACTTATTTTGACAAGAAATAAATTTGTGTTTATTACCTATATTATAGGATATTCACCTTGCAAAGCGTTTTTATGACATGGCAGCAGAAGCCAGCCCAGATGCACAAGTACCAGTCTTCCTAGCACTCTGCAAACTGGGTGTTGTCTATTTCTGGCAATACATACGGGAAGCAAATGTAAGTGGACGTGCCTCTTATAATTAAGATACAGATGATATAACATTCTCTGTCCTGGAAGTTTTTATTTAAACAGTTGGGATGCATATGCAAGAGTGCCCTGCAAATGTCACTTGTCTTCCCTTCTGCCCCCCAGGTTAAGTATGAAAGGACATCGTCAGGGAGGGATGAAGGTAGACATAGAGAAGCTACTGTGGTTTTTTTTTTTTTCTTGAGACAGAGGCTCCTCAAGCTATCGCCCTGGGTAGAGTGCTGTGGCATCACAGCTCACAGCAACCTCCAACTCCTGGGCTCAAGCGAGTCTCCTGTCTCAGCCTCCCAAGTAGCTGGGACCACAGGCGCCCACCACAACGCCCAGCTATTTTTTGGTTGTAACCATCATTGTTGTTTTGGCAGGCCCAGGCTAGATTCAAACCCGCCACCTTAGGTATATGTGGCTGGCGCCTTAGCCACTTGAACCACAGGCACCCAGCCGCTACTGTGGTTTTTAGGTAGCACTTGATGGTTCCTTCTACTAAAGCATTTTTCATTGATGCAGATGCTTTCTGGTTTAGTAAAAACTGAGACTTACTCAAACCTGTTTGAAAGGGTAGTTAACTAAATTTAGTAAACATTAAATCAGATGACTGCCTGGCAGTGGCTCAAACCAGTCCCTTAAAAAGAAAAAAAAAGGAAGATAATGAACCTACCCGGCCTGTCATACTCCAGTTTCTTCTGATAGTGAAACATAAGTTAAAAATGCCACCAGAATTTTCTTCCCTTAAAATAGCTTGAATTAAATAGGCTAATGATAGAATCTAGATAGGAGGTGAGTTACCCGTTCTCTTCAAAACTACCAGCTTTAGTTAACAATACTCATATGTTAGTTCTTTTGGGTTCTGCCAGTTTTAAATTTTGTTTTCAGTGCCTGTAGTTCCTAGTGATGAATTAACTGGTGTAGCATTTAACTCTGAAAGCCCTAAAATGTTCAGAGCCTTTGTTAGAAACAAGGGCTATTTAATTTTAGTTTGATTATGACTAGAAAAGAGATGTTTCACCCTTCTATAATATCTCTCAAAGCAGGTTAGTTATCATTTTAGAATTAGATTCAAGAAAAAGCTTTTCCTAATACGTAGTATATTGCACAGATACAAATGTAATTCACACAGCTCCAGCATCACTAAAGAGAAATAGACTTCTCTTTTGCCACCCAAGCCCACGCCACTGGGGTCTTCCACAGATAAGGCTCCAGAGCCCTGAACGTGTGGAACTCTGTTCTCCAGTTTCTGAGACAGGTGTAATGTCAATTACTATAATTGCTTGGAATCCTCTTTGTTCCTTTAAATAGCTGATAGTGCAGCAACCTACTGTTTCTCTCTTAGGACTATTTCAGACTCATCTCTCACAGTTTTTGTAAGCTATGATTACAGTCTGGGTTTTCATGTGGCAATACACTACTCTGAGTATACATGGGTAACTATGAAAGTTTTGAGATAGACTGTGTTGTGGTCCATTATTTTGCTTCTCAGAAACACAGTTGACATTTCCTTTCTGATTCACCCGTGCAAGTTTCAATTTGCTTCAGTTATCAGAGTTGCTGGAAGGGCTTCATTTGTTTCCATCCACACAGACTTTACATTTTTTGATATTTATATGTCTCAAAACTTTTGTAGTGACCCATATATATCTTTTCTGGGTTTTTTTTTTTAATACAGAAGTACAAAGAAGACAATAAAATATCCCATAAATCTATCACCTAGATATTCCAACTAAAAAAAAAAAGTGCAAGAGTAGTAAGTACTAATGGTAAGAAAGTCAAACATAAAAACAGTAAAACACAAAACTTCCCATCCCAGCTTCCTGTCCAGGGAACATAGTTAGTGTTTCTTGTAATTTTTTCCCAGAAAAAAATGTAGATTTAGTGCCTATTATGGAGAACTTTTAAGTGTAATTTTATTTGAATAAAGGATCATACCCCATATTTACTTTCTTTATGGACAGGTAGCAGTCAGAAAAATATCAGGAATAACACAAAACCAATGACAGTGTCCTAGACAAAGAACATAAACTTTGAAGTTCAAATATTTTGCATCTCAGTTATACCTAAAAGAGCATTATTCACTCAACTATTAAATTCCTGCAGTCTTCCATTACAGGAGAGTAGTGGACTAGTTCCACTGTCCTAGAACAGAGCTTTCCAGCTGCTGTGCACTCACTCATTACAAGTAGGTGACAGGCAGGCCAGGATACTAATTTACCCTACTACGCTCCCTATTGTCCCAGTGTTCCTTTAGTTTCTATGAAAATAGTTTCATAGTTCCTATGAAAAATGGTTGAAAAATCAGTGTACAAGGTTACTGATGGAACAAATCCTGGTAGATATCTGATATGTCCACTATTATAAATTAATAGCTTGGTGCCTGAAACACATTGTTTTGAGTGTCATTTGGAGGCTTTAAAACTCTCTTTTTAAATACACATTGCAAAGTGTTCCTCAAACCAATTATTTTAAGTTGTGTACTTATTTCTGATTTGTGATGTAACTTTCCCAGTTCCTTCCCTGACATTTTAGTGGCGATAATGATTTTTACTGTGTCATTTTCATTAAGATTCGAGATATGTTCACCCAACTTGATATGGACCAGATTCTGGGACCTGAATGGGACCTTTACCTCATGACCATCATTGCGCTGCTGCTGGGAACAGTGATAGCTTACAGGCAGAGGCAGCACCAGGACGTGCCTGTGCCCCGGCCTCCAGGGCCACGACCAGCCCCACCCCAGCAGGAGGGACCCCCAGAGCAGCAGCCACCACAGTAACATCCACCGTGTCCAGCCTTGATCAGTGACAGCTAAGAAAGTTGTTTGCTGAGAACACTCGCATTTGATTTGAGACTTTGGATCAGTGGTCACCTCCTGGAAGAGGCACAAAGAAGCATTGAATTCCTAAAGCTGCTTAGAATCTGATGCCTTTATTTTCAGGGATAAGTAACTCTTACCTAAACTAAGTTGAATGTTTGTTTCAGTGCCATATGGAATAATAGCTCTCAGTGGCTTTCCTTTTTTTTTTCTGGAAACTTGTGAGACATTCAAAACTAATGTCTTGATCCTTTTGATAATTCTTTCAATGTGCATAAGTTCTTATATCAGCCATCTTTAAGGTCTTGTGCATCAACACTAAAAACTGAACAATGTAAAAAGGAAAACCCAGTTAGTTGCAAGTTTAACCTTAAACACGTTTGAAAGTCAGAGAATAGAACTTGCCTTTTTAGTTAAAAAAAAAAAAAAAAAGTCTTCAAAATGTTTTGGAACTGCAATAACTGAGAAGCTTACCAGTCCACCTGCAAGTATACATATTTAGCATATTTGTTATTTTAAAAGGAAAAAGGTTGGAAAGTTTCACATGAATGGTGATTGTCACACTTTATACCTTACTTCTCTCCTTCAAAGACTGGAAGACCTTGTTAAAGAGTTTTTTGTGAACTTCACTTCTTCGGAATGGTATATATACATGTAAAACTTTGTGAGCTGAGTCCTTGCACTAACATGAATTTGCCCCACCTATCACTTAGTGTAATTTTCTTACTTGAGTATACAGAGCCTTGATCCAGAAGCCAGAGGATGGACTAAATGGGAGAAATTAGAAAACAATATTAAAGAAGTCTGGATGGGGTACCAGGATCATAGACACACTTTCCCAAAAGTTGAAGCATTTGTTCCCAGGATTTATTTTACTTTGCATTTCTTATTGCACAAAGAACACATTGCCCTCCTGAATTCTTTAGATATGAAATGTATTTGCCAGGATAATGGCATACAGTGACTAGCATTACCGTACAAAAACTCAGAGAATCACAGATGGATTAAACTCAGTGGTTGATGAAAGCCAAAGCCTGTTTGTACTGTTCTGTACTGTTTAGGTATTTTATTTCTAACAATTGTATATTACAGTAGGAAGTCAGCCACCTCCTTAGCTATCCTGTTCACCACCTTCCCACTGTTAACATTAAGAAAAATCAAGGCTACTACACTTCAGAATTTGCTGGTCAAATAACATGGAAAGAAAAAACGACAAAGAAACCTGAGAACTTCACATAATCACACAAGTGAAAGAACGAAAGCTTAACTGAATTTGTATGTCTTTGTATTGTCAGATGGTAGTGTTCACCAGCCTGTATCTAGTCTGAGACAGCATTCATATCTAAGCAGGCACCTGTCAGCATCAGTCTGCTGATACTAACCTTTATGCTTGTTTCCCACAGTCCCTCATTTGCAGAAAACTTGAACAGTTTATCACTTATAGAGGTATAGTGCTTTGTCATTTGAAGTTGGGATTTTATTTAGAACTAGATTTAATTAGTCTGTAATGAACATGAAGGCTTTAAACATGAAGTTGTATACATTATTTTTCTTTAGAGTATTATGGGAAACCTGGTAAGCAAACTTTCCTCCCAGATAATTGCTTTTGAATTTGAACAGGTGGTCACAGAGAGAACCATACGTATGAAAGCATACTGTGAAAGTAGGAGATTTTACTCTCAGAAGTGCAGTGTCGCTTTGGGCAGCTCTTGTGAATAGTGAGAATTGTGTGGTGTCTTCCACATGGGGATTTGAGTGCAGCTGGTCAGTATGTTGGTGTCTTTACCACTGCCTTTTCTCCCTCCTTCAGAATAAGGATGATCTCCGGTCGCTGCCATGTTCCATTTAGAAGGAACTGTTTTAATTTATTTAAAAGTTGAAAGCCCTCTAGGATGACTGTCAACTTGCAGTTCTTTCTTCTTTCCTCCATCTAATTTCTCCTTTCGCAGCATTATATATCTATATTTCTTTCCATTATTAGTTTGAGAAAGCATTTCTTAAAACAGTGTGCACTACCTAAGGCTAGATGGGAAAGTGTAATCTTGTTCTTCATGTGATATTAACAAACTTGCTCTTAGTTTACACTGATCTTTTTTTATTAATATCCATAATACCCTTTCCTTGGCTTGTTTCCACTTTCAGTTTTACCCTGGGTCATTTGCTATCAGAAATTTGAATGTAGCTTTAAAATTTCTTAGTTCCTATAGCTTCATCTAAAAACTGTCCTAAAATACTTTGCTCCCTTTTTCTTTTTTGTTCAGGGGACATGGTAGCTAAGCAAATAGGAATGGAGTTTGGTTTTTCTCTGAAAATAATGCTCAATACTTAACCTAATCAAATGGCATCCATTTGAAAAAAATGACAATAACAAAAGCTTGTTAATGTCAGTGACATTAAACTAACTCCGGGATTCAGGAGTTTTAATGTTAGAATTTAGACTTAACAGAGAGTGGTTTCATTTCTCCGTGGTAGCCCATCTCTCCTGATACCTTTTATATTTACGTGTCTTCCTGCCTTCAAAGGCGATGACAGTAGTTCTCTATACTTTAGAGCTCATACTTTGCTGTGTTCGGTTTGTTAGTTAGCCAACTCTCTTGAAACTATCCATTTGGCTTCTGTTTTATTTTATCAAGGGTAGCATTGGTGGGGGTTTTGCTTTTTGAGTTTAAAGGTTTTGTTTCTGTTTTCTAGGTGAAGCTTTTCTTAATTTTGATTAATAGTCAATGGCACAGAAAAAGCAAATGAAAGGCTTTTTCAGAATTCATTATTTATCATATTAACTTATGGATCATTAATCTTGGTACTCTTGAGGATTTATTACTTTTCTGCATGCGAGGTTAATTTCTGAGAGTTTTACTACAAAGTTTTTTTTATCTTTGTACCATTGGCAACTTTTGGAAACTTCTGCCAGTTATCTGGTGATGATCTCATGATTTGTTTAATTAAGGAGCTGCTGATGCCTCAAGGAAACTTAAGTCTTTTATACTTAGGGTTTTTTTTTTTTTAATTTAGGTGGGGGTTTGGGGGACTTTTTTGTTTGGTTTTTTTTTTTTTTTTTGGCTTGGTTTTTCCTTTCTTTCTTTCTTTGCCTCTCATGTTTGTACTTCAAACCAATGTTTTGGAAGCATGCATGTAATGCAGGCCTGTAAATGAAAACTACAATTCTTCATGTTGGTAGCATGTGTATTAATATCTAACTACATGTGCAAAAACTTCCTTTACAGAGGTTTGGACTAATGTTTCACATGAACATTTCAAAACAAAGTGATTCAGGCAAATAGCCCCTTTACCTGCCAAGAAGAGCAGGACTATACTTGCTCCAAAGACAGCTGGTGTTTGTTTTCAAAGTGACTCTAATACATATTACATAATATTATGACCAGAAGTATGCAAGAAAAAAATTAGAGCAAAAGAATGCTTCTATTTTCACATAAACATTTTTCAGCAGTCATCGCTCTCAAAAGTGAAAATATACAATTTCTGAATGCTATATTGTCTGAGGCACTAGCTAGTTTTTAAATGTATGGTATTCACTGAAAAGAAGCTAAATCTCTCCATCCACTTTATACTCCAAGAGAATTTTAAATGATCTCAAGTAAAAAAATGATTTGTATTTTAAAGTGACTGTTGGCACAAGTAAAAATCTGATTTTGTGTGCATGAGACGGATCCCTTGGTTATGTGCATGGAGCCGTCTGACATGAGCTGTTTTTCCTATTTGATTTGACAAATAGGCTGATGCTAGTCTCTTTGATTTAAAAAAAAATTATAAAACTTATTAATATGATCAAGGTGTAACCACTACGAATATTTAGGAGAGGAAGTTTTAAAAAACCATAAGCTGGCATTGTGAAGGAACACCATGGTAGACTTTTTTTGTAAATTTATTTTGTATTTAATGAAATGCAGTATAAAGGCTGGTGAAGTGTAATATAATTGTGTAAACAAATCCTGTTAATAGAGAGATGTACAGATTCATTTTGTACTGTATCTTGAAACTTGTGAAATAAAGATTCCACCTCTGGTTATCCTAGATGCTGTAACGTGCTGTGACCATGCACCTCTCTAATCAGGCTCCTTTTGCAACCTGAATGATCTGATTTTTTTTTTTTAATTTATTTTTAGAGACAGAGTCTCACTTTGTCACACTCGGTAGAGTGCTGTGGCGTCACAGCTCACAGCAACCTCCAGCTCTTGGGCATAGGTGATTCTCTTGCCTCAGCCTCCCAAGTAGCTGGGACTGTAGGTGCCCACCACAACACCAGGCTATTTTTTGTTGCAGTTTGGGCAGGGCCAGGTTTGAACCCTCCACCCTCAGTATATGGGGCTGGCGCCCCACTCACAGAGCTGTAGGCGCCACCCTGATCTGATTTTTTAAATGAACTTTTTTGGAAATTCAGAAGCTTCTGGAAAACATTGTTTCAGCCAATTTGAATCCATGTTTCTTTTTTTTTTGGAGACAGACCCTCAAGCTGTCGCCCTGGGTAGAGTGCTATGGCATCACAGCTCACAGCAACCTCCAACTCTTGGGCTCAAGTGATTCTCCTGCCTCCGCCTCCCAAGTAGCTGGGACTATAGGCACCTGACACAACGCCCAGCTATTTTTTGGTTGCAGCCGTCATTGTTGTTTGGTGGGTGTGGGATGGATTCGAACCTGCCAGCTCAGGTGTATGTGGCTGGCGCCTTAGCCTCTTGAGCCACAGACGCCGAGCCCATCTTTCATTTTTTAACTACTGAAATTCAGGTTCCTTTAAGTGGAATATTGCTCAGGGAGACTATGAATTTGCTAAGAAACATTACCATCTTTTAAATCTCTGTTATCTTTGACTTGAATCAGCCTGTGATTTATTGTAGACAAGATTCACCCAAATTTAACCTGATAATAATATGGTTTGTCTGAAGTTTGTTTATGCATTCCCTCCTCCCAGGAAGGTTTTTGTTTTGTTTGTCTTTTGAGACAGAGTCTCACTTCATCACCCTGGGGTAGAGTTCTGTGGCATCATAGCTCACAGCAAACTCAAACTCTTGGGCTCAAGAGATCCTCTTGCCTCAGTCTCCCAAGTACATGACACTACAGGCACCCACCACAATGCCCAGCTAGTTTTTCTATTTTTAGTAGAGACGGGGGTCTTGCTCTTGCTCAGGCTGGTCTTGAACTCCTGAGCTCAAGCAGTCCACCCACCTCAGCCTCCCAAAGTGCTACAGTGTGAGCCACCATAACTAGCTTTCACAGAAAGTTTTTTAAGAGGGCTTGCAGAGATGCATACAATACAACATGATGAAATTTATTTAAAATAAGAGTATTAATGCACACTGCTAAGATTCAATTAAAAAAAAAAGATGAAGAAAAAAGTAAATAAGATCTGAGTAAAGGGAAATGAAAATACTAAACCAGAAATGAACTCTATACACAAAATGCCAGTTAGAAAAGTGGACTACAAATTTGGCCCACAGCTTTCTAGCTGGCAACTCAGATGACTGAGGTAAAATGTTCCAGCTCAGAAGCTTCAGATCTTTGGATAAAAAGGCTGTATGATGCAAAATATGGAAAGTGGGGTATTGGATCTCCTATTTTACTTGTGGGAGCACAGTCTGCCACCCCAGATGACCTTGACTTACCTAAAATAAAAGTTGTGGGGAAGTTGGACAGCAGAGCCTTAATTCCAGTGGATGGACCATCAACCCCGAGGTGTTGGGTGTGATGCCTGTTTGCCACTCAGCCTCTCTGCCAACTCAGAGTGAGTCCTCAAACTTCACTAGATGCAATTTGATGGGCTACAACCTTGTTCTTAACTTCTGTTATGATACTAATTTAGACTGGTTAGACCAGCTTTGATTTTTGCTTATACTAAGTAACAGCATATGCATGAATTAATTATATGCAAGCAAAAAAATTACAATTTTGGTAGTGAAAACTGAATAAACAGGAGAAAGAAGACTTATTCTTTGAATATTTTCTATGAATATGCAAAAGAAAATGAGCTTCAAATCTACCAATTCAAAAGGAGGTAGTACTCTATCATGGACCTTGTATATTTCTTCTCATATCACTGCTTAGAAAACCATCAGATTTAACAAGCCTATAAATTACATCCGGAAAATTCTACCAACCTAATAGATTATCATCAGTAGTAACATTTTGAGCAAAACTGATTCTCCTAGAGGCCAAATTCTTTTTATCTGAATTGATTTCCTTTAAACATGACCTAGATGTGGTGCTTAATTGTGTATTAAATCTCATTTCTAAAAACCCTACAGTTCTTTCTAAATTAAGTACAATGTGGTTAGTTCACTGACTTTGGAACATTTTGTATAAATATTTTTTGTTCTTATTCAATTCAGTTTCCTCTTTCCTTCTCTCTCTGAAAAGAATTTCTCCTAGTCTTGTAAGTAAGAGATAGGAGATGCAGGTGTCCTGAGTAAAGATTCTAACTTTGAAAATGAAGATGTCACTGAGTTTTGTAAGATTCGAGATTTAAATGTGAACAACAGAAACCTGTATTCTTGGAAACAGATTTATTTGAAGACATGAAAGCACAGCTGTGGGTTTCAGAGTTGGCCCATCTGGGTTTCCCCATTCTTCCCGGTGGCCTTGCCCATCACGTGCTTTTCTTAGGGGAATTTGATTAATTGAACTTTTTTGTCCTAAATGCAGTCTTCTTAAATGGATAGAGACTAATCCTGCATGTATGCGTGCACTCACGTGTGTGTGTGTGTGTGTGTGTGTGTGTGTGTGTGTGTTGGGGAGTAGAGGGAAGCTTCCAGCTGATTTTGTTTCCCTTATATACTAATAAAGAGTATACTTGAATTTTTTAACCTGCCCACGTACATTTTCTTTTACATGCTATTTGGACAGTACTCTTTGGCTGGTAGCATCTTATATCTTTCAAAACGTGGAAATTTACTTCCATCACAGACAGAGATGAGAAGAGCTGTATTTTCCCTGTTTGGATTCTAGCTGAAGTATGTGCTGTACGTGGAAGTGTCCACACTGGAGCTGTACACAGCAACCTTTATTATTTTAAAAGCAAGAAGAAAGATGATTGAAGCCTTAAGTTTATTTAATTGGTATCTGTATTTCATCACTCATTTGAGACTTAAAAATAGTTAAACCCTCATAACTAGCCAGACACAGTGGCTCACACCTGTAATCCTAGTACTCTGGGAGGCCTACTCGAGCAGATTGCTTGAGCTCAGGAATTCAGAGATCTGCCTGAGCAAGAGCAGGACCTCATCTCTACTAAAAATAGAAAAAAAAAAAATTAACCAGGTGTTGTGATGGGCGCCTGTGGTCCCAGATACTTGGGGACTGAGGCAAGATCTCTTGACTCCCAAGAGTTTGTGGTTGCCATGAACTATGACGCCATGGCACTGTAGGCTGGGGCAACAGTGTAACTGTGTCTCAAAAAAAAAAAAAAAACCCTCATAACTAAATTGACATTTTGTGTGCTTGTGTTAGTGAAACCAAAGAAAAATCAATAAAGTATCAATGCACACAGTACAGTAAGTTCAGGAGGGGAGGATAGTTTGGAAATGCAAGACCCACCTGTAGCAAATAGCACTTGTGTCTAAACCAAAGAAAAATTGATTACCTATCAAGATTAAGTCTTAAGACCAACAAGACAGGTTCCGTGCCTGTGGCTCAAGCACTAAGGCGCCAGCCACATACACCTGAGCTGGCGCCTTCGAATCCAGCCCAGGCCCGCCAAACAATGACGGCTGCAACCAAAAAAAAAAAAAAAAAAAATAGCCAGGCGCTGTGGCAGGCGCCTGTGGTCTCAGCTACTTGGGAGGTAGAGGCAGGATACTCACTTGAGCCCAGGAGTTGGAGGTTGCTATGAGTTGTGATGCCACAAAACTCTACCCAGGATGACAGTTTGAGGCTCTGTCTCAAAAAAAAAAAAAAAAAGACCAACAAAACATTCATACCGGCTCGGCACCTATGGCTCAAGCAGCTAAGGCGCCAGCCACATACACCTAAGGTGGCGGGTTCGAATCCCCAGCCCGGGCCCGCCAAACAACAATGATGACTGCAACCAAAAAATGGCCAGGCATTGTGGCGGGCGCCTGTAGTCCCAGCTACTTAGGAGGCTGAGGCAGGAGACTCGCTTGCGCCCAGGAGTTGGAGGTTGCCGTGAGCATGATGCCATGGCACTCTACCCCGGGGGATAGCTTGAGGCTCTGTCTCAGAAAAAAAAAAAAAAAAACATTCATACCTTAGAGTAGCTAAACAGAGGAAAGGCCTATGAAGAGGGATGAAACCCCACCCTTAAATACAGAGAAACTAAATTGCATCTCATTAGACCTATGACCACTACCTATAGGGGCCTTGTGAGGTCACCATTCCAGCCCAAGAGTAATTGTGACAATTGGGAGAGAGACAGGGAGAGGTGAGGTCTAGACACAAGTAGTATTTGCTACAGGTGGGTCTTACATTCCCAACTCTCCTCCCCTTGCTCCTGCTGAGTTGCCTGAACCCTTACCAAAAGGGATTAGTGATTGGTCCTAACCCCACTGAATGGCCCTAAAAAGCAAAGAAAGAAAGGATACCAAAGTGAAGGGAGGGAGGAGAGTTCTAAACTGGGTTCTGGTCGACACGGAGGATAGCTGGCCTCGGACAAGCCACTCACTCTACACGGTTCTCACAGGCATAGTAATTGGTTGTATGGATGGTCATTAAGGTCCTATCTGCCCGCTGGAGGTCTTAAAATGCCAAAAGAAGTTGAGCAGACTTTTTCACTGAACCAGACTCTTCCAAGGTCATGGTGGAAATGACACATTCCACTGTCCTAAAATGGTGTGCTGCAAATAATTTAAGGGTAAAGTTGCCCCTTATGTTAAAAAGGTCAATCTTAAAATTTACAGCATAAGGTTTCATTTTGTCATTCAATAGCCTTTAGTAATCACCTACTATGTTCCAGGCACTGATACATAAAACAAATTTAAAGTTGTTCATTTCATAAACAAATGAAAGAATGAATGTAAAGAAGCTGCTGTCCTTCAGGGGTCATTTTCACCACTGATTGATGGAACCCAGCATGTGGCAGGCACTAAATGCTCTGCCTGCACTATTGAATTTAATCTTAAATACTGCATAATGGGGCAGCGCCTATGGCTCAGTGAGTGGGGCAATGGCCTCATATACCAAGGGTGGTGGGTTCAAACCCCGCCCTGGCCAAACTGCAACAAAAAAATAGATGGGCATTGTAGTGGGTGCCTGTAGTCCTAGCTACTCGGGAGGCTGAGGCAAGAGAATCACCTAAGCTCAGGAGTTGGAGGTTGCTGTGAGCTGTGACGCCACGGCACTCTACTGAGGGTGATAAAGTGAGACTCCTGTCTCTAAAAAAGAAAAAAAAAAAAACTCCATAATGTCAGTACTGTTCCAACTATTCCCATTTAACAGATGAGGAAACAGATTTCAAAAGGCCAAGCAATTTGCTCAAGGTCACTCTGCTAGTGCTGAAAACCTGAATCCAAATAAAGAATTGTCTTGACGATAAAACCAGAGTGCTGGCTCGGCGCCTGTGGCTCAAGCGGCTAAGGCGCCAGCCACATACACCTAAGGTGGCGGGTTTCTATCCCCAGGCCGGGTCTGCCAAACAACAATGATGGCTGCAACCAAAAAATGGCCAGGCATTGTGGCCGGCGCCTGTAGTCCCAGCTACTTGGGAGGCTGAGGCAGGAGACTCGCTTGAGCCCAGGAGTTGGAGGTTGCTGTGAGCGTGATGCCATGGCACTCTACCCAGGGGGATAGCTTGAGGCTCCGTCTCAAAAAAAAGAAAAACCAGAGTGCTAAACTATTATGCTCTGCTCTCTCCTCCATGCAACATGGGGAGGTGTATAATGGAGCTGTAAACACAGTTCCAAGATGGAGCAGGAAAGCATTAACCACAAATGTGCAATGTTTCTCCCATCTTTTTTTTTTTTTTTGATACAAAGGTTCACTATGCTGCCCTGGATAGAGTGCTGTGGTGTCACAGCTCACAGCAACCTCAAACTCTTGTGCTTACACAATTCTCTTGCCTCAGCCTCCCAAGTAGCTAGGACTACAGGCACCCACCACAAGACCCAGCTATTTTTTTGTGTGTGCAGTTGTTGTTGTTTAGCTGGCCCAGGCTGGGTTCTAACCTACCACCCTCAGTGTATGTGGCTGGCATTGTAACCACTGCGCTACGGGCGCAGAGCCTCCATGTCAATCTTGTCCATGCTAACTTGCTGCCCTACTTTTAGCATGTGCTCCTAAAGCAGTGTTGGCAATTTTTTTTTTTTTTTTTTGCCGTTTTTGGCCAGGGCTGGGTTTGAACCTGCCACCTCCACCATATGGGGCTAGGCGCCCCACTCCTTTGAGCCACAGGCACCACCCGCAGTGTTGGCAATTTTAAAGATGTAAAAAAAAAAAAAAAATTCTGGCGTACACCTCAGTTGGCTTATCTCTGTGAAACTACTCAAGGGTGAGGCTGAGTGGCTCAGAGGGTTTGAGGAGTCATGTGGCTGAAGCCTCAGCCTTTTTTCCTTTGACATCTGCCCGCTCATGGCATCCTAGATGGCTTCTTCACTCATATGCCTGGTGCCTGGGCTGGGCTGGCCAGAATAGCCAGGGACTGGTCGGCATCACCCTCTCCTCGTGGAGGTCTCAGGGTAGGCAAATCCAAGAAAAGTGAGCAATCCAAGAAGCCAGGTGGTGCTGCCTTGGAAATGCCAAGCCTCATTTCCACTGCCTCCTACTGGTCAATACATCATGTAGCCCAGCCCAGGTTCAAGGATGGGGGGTGGAGGAACAGACGTCTCCTCCTCCCAGTGGAGGATCAATGTGGACAGATAAGGAGGGAAAATATCATGCGGGCATCTTGGAAATTAGGATGCCACAATCACAATTTTGTTTTTCTTCGTGGTATCCACAACCTTTGTAGTTAACAAAGTTATGAAAATCATCAATGTTTAACTTGCTTCTAGATAATTTCTCTGTACATAACTTGTGCTACTAAAATTGTGGGGATATGAGGGTGACACACACAATGAATCAGACATCAACCCCACCTTCACAAACTTCCTAAACACTGACCTTCAGGAATTTTTCAAGACCAAAGCTGTTTCCCTAATTTTCTTTCTTTTTTTTGAGACAGAACCTAAGGCTATCGCCCTGGGTAAGAGTGCCATGACATCACAGCTCACAGCAACATCCAACTCCTGGGCTTAAGCAATTCTCTTGCCTCAGCCACCTGAGTAGCTGGGACTATAGGCACCTGCCACAACACCTGGCTTTTTGGTTGTAGCTGTCATTGTTTGGCAGGTGGGTCCAATTCAAACCCGCCAGCTCTGGTGTATGTGGCTGGCACCTTAGCCACTTGAGCTACAGGCACCAAGCCCTAATTTTCATTTTTAAGAGCTTCTAATTTAATTGCCAGTTTGTCTACAAATTTAGAACTAGACCTCCCACACCCATTTTCCTGAAACAGCTGAGCTAATGGCACTAATCAAGGATGTATACGAGTGCGGTGTTAATCACACTTCTTTAAATTCTTCTAAATGCTCTTGCCTTGAGGCTTTGTCAAGCCTTTCTTCCCTACCTCTGCCCTTCCACTGGGCTCACTCTTCTCCTCCTCCAGGCCTCTGCTCAAACTTGTCCGTCCCCACATTAAATCAAGGCCATCTGTTGGACAACCCTCTGTGTTTCCTGTAGAGCACTTCCTGTCATTGATTACAGCATTTGTTTAATCTTAGTTCCCCTATTGGCAAATCCTAAGAGGACAGGCACTGGCATACACCGTCTTTTCCGCCACTGTATGCCCAGAGCTTGTCGAAATGCCCAGCACAAATTAATATGAGTAATGTTTAAATTGCGGATGAACTTTGCAATAGAAATAGCTATATAAAAGATGGTCAAGGTCTAGAGAAAATCTGCCTAAATGCAAATGTACCTGAGAAGTTTTTATGGTATTTATTATATGACTTAACTACTTTGTGTAATATTTTTCTGAATCCCCTGCCCAATTTTCCCCATTCCCAAGCAAGCAGGAAAAATCTCTACTGGGAAAACAGAGGAGAGAGAGGAAAATGAGCACATCTTGAAGTTGTTTTCACAGCCTATGCGGGGGCCTGGGAATGCCAACTCCCACCCCACAGAGGGGTGGCTGTGCTTCAGAAATAGACTCAGAAGGGCTCTACACTGAAGTGACAAAGCCCTTTGCAAGCTGAAAGGCAGAAAACATCGAGTCCTTAAGCCACCGCTGAAAAGAAACCAAGGCAACCTCTGCCCTCCCAGCTATGCGGTGGCAATTCCACTCGGTCCAGCCTGAATGCTTATTATGGCCGAGGCTTTGAGCCAGGAAGGAGGAGTACTCCGGCCAAGCTGGGGACTAACACTTCCCTGAACACCACCTAGAGAGGTGTGACATCAGTGTGAGGCATGAACAGACTTATGTGGGACAAGGGACTTTCCACACATATCCGTCTTCTTCATCCAGTAGGTTGATGCTTCCAGAAGATGATAATGATGAGAAACTTGCAAGAAATATAGTTGGGGGATTTGCTTAGATTTTCTTTTCTTTTTTTCTTTTTTTGAGACAGAGCCTCAAGCTGTCCCCCTGGGTAGAGTGCCATGGCTTCACTGCTCACAGCAACCTCCAACTCCTGGGCTCAAATGAGTTTCCTGCCTCCGCCTCCCAAGTAGCGGGAACCACAGGCGCCCGCCACAACGCCTGGCTATTTTTTGGTTGCAACCATTATTGTTGTTTGTCGGGTCCAGGCTGGATTTGAACCCGCCACCTTAGGTGTATGTGGCTGGCACCTTGGCCACTTGAGCCACAGGTGCCGAGCCTGCTTATGTTTTTCTCAAAAATTTTACCAAGGCTTGGCGCCTATAGCTCAACCGGCTAAGGCACCAGCCACGTACACCTAAGGTGGCAGGTTCGAATCCCCAGCCCGGGCCCGCCAAACAACAATAATGGTTGCAACCAAAAAATAGCCAGGCGTTGTGGTGGGCGCCTGTGGTCCCAGCTACTTGGGAGGCTGAGGCAGGAGACTCGCTTGAGCCCAGGAGTTGGAGGTTGCTGTGAGCTGTAATGCCATGGCACTCTACCCAGGGTGACAGCTTGAGGCTCTGTCTCAAAAAAAAAAAAAAAAGTTTTACCAAGTAATGATGCTTGAGACAAAGTACTACTAAATACTGAGAAGTTTTTAATATTTATTGCTGCATGTGCCTCACTCCTGTCTCAGGATTTTGTGGGTGGAGGACACAGGCAGCTATCTCGGTTCTATCTTCCTATTCCAGGAAGCCTCTTTCAACCTGTTTCATGTATATAGAAGGAAGAGGCCCAGTGTAGTGGAGAACAGAATCCACAACGTAGGCAGTCTCCTCTTACTCTGTCTAGCATTGCTTCTCCCCAAGGTCAACTGTAATTGTACTGGGTTATAGTATAGATGCCACAAGCTCCTGTTGAATCACACCCTGTTATGTCTCACATAAAATAATAGTTTTAAATTTGAGAATGCCTGTCCCTCTGAAAGGTCTAGCTGTCGTTACCATGACTTCCACTAGAGGGCACTAAAGGGCTACTTCTGAGAGAAAATTGCCTCAAAGACTCATTTCAAGTTTTCCACAAGTTTTTCAGTCTTCTTTTCTGCAGATGAAAGAAATCTGACGGACACGTGCTCCCCCGCATCCCACAATAAAACCATTGTAACTGCTATAATAGCAGCATCACAGAATGTTAAAGAGTACACTACAGCAGCGTTGTGAGCTGTGACATGTACGGGAAGCCTTCTGGCTCACATGGCTGAAGAGTAAGGTGACCAGATTTTAACATTGGTAAAGCGGGACACCACTGGGGGGGCGGGGCCTGACAACAACGCAAACTTTGATAAGCAGTTCTTGATAAGCAGTTCTCAACAATTATTTGTTATTATTAAAGTTTACCATTATAAAATTAACAAAAATAATATAAAACTCATATCCTGGTGAAATAGCCACATGGCAGACGAAAACTGTTTATTCCCTTCCTGTTCTCCTGTGTTCCCTAGCTTGTCGTGCATTCTTTCCAAAAATCGGACTTTTTTAAAACACCGCTGGACATAGGACAAATTGTTAAAAATCATGACTGTCCCTCCAAAAGCAGGACGTCTAGTCACCTCACTCTGGGGGTGGGGGGCTAATTGTTTGTTCCAGACAGTTTGGCTCCTTCTGAGCTAATTGTCCTTACCTAGAAGCAGGGGAGGGAACAGTCTTCTGATACTGCTTCCACCTGGGCAACCTTGCCCAGGCGGGGAGTAGGGAGTTTACATTAGCCTTTTCATTTCTGAATAAAGTTACATTAACCTCTTCATTCCCAGATGGAGTTACATTAACCTTTTCAGCAGCCAAAACCCACATATTCCCTTCCCATTCTTCCGCTGTTCCCTAGCTTGTGCATTCTTTCCAAAAATTGGGACTTTTTTAGAACACCACAGGACATGGGACAAATTGTTAAAAATCTGGACTGTCCCAACAAAAGCGGGACATCTGGTCACCTTACTGAAGAGTGAATGCTCCTCCGCTATCAGCAAGTGGTGGGTCCCCTGCCTCCCAAAATATTTTAGTCGTTATCATAGGCTCAACGATGGCTCCCAAAAAGATATGCTCATGTCTAGTCCTTGGAACTTCTGTATGTGGCCTTATTCGAAAAAAATGAAGGCGATCTCCACCTAAAATAATTGAGATTATCTGGGTAGGCCCTAAGTCCAATGCCAGGCGCCCCTATAAGAGGAAGGCAGAGGAATATACGGTGCACAGAGGAGGAGAAGACACAGAAGAGAAGGCTGCGGGATGTGGAAGCCCAGACCGGAGTTACTGCAGCTACAAGCCAACGCGTGCCTGGTGCCACCAGGAGCTGAAGAGGCACTAAGCGTGGCCCCCTAGAGCCTCCCTGGCAGCACAGCCCTGACCACACCTCGATTTTGAACTGTGAGAGAATAAATTTCTGTTGTCTTAAGCCACCAAGTTCATGGGTTTGGAGTTTTTTTTTGAGAGTCTCACTCAGGTCACTCTGGATAGAGTGTTGTGGCGTCTTAGCTCACAGCAACCTCAAACTCTTGGGCTCAAGTGATCCTCTTGCCTCAGCTGGGACTACAAGGTGCCCACAACTTCCAGCCAGTTTTTCTATTTTTAGTAAAGTCAGGGTCTTTCTTGCAATCCACCCTCCTTAGCCTTCTGGAGTGCTAGGGTTATAGGTGTGAGACACCCTGCAGCCCAAGTTCATAGCATTTGTTACAACAATCCTGGGAAACTACTCCATGCATTCCCAGTGGGACACAACCCCGCCCCCCACAATGGGGGTTGGGGCTGAAAATGGATTCTCGAGGTAAGGGGCATAAAAAAGTCTTCAATACTGCAATGGTTTATCATTCTCCAAAGGGCCTCAGTACTTAAGCAGCTATGCAGTGTATCTGTAGTATTAAAAAATTATTCACGAAGGAAAGGAAAAGGACAATTGGGGTGGGGAGGTAGTCTAAAAAGGTTCTTTAGTGGGGCGTAGTAGCTCACATTTGTAATCTTAGCACTCTGGGAGGCCGAGGTGGGTGGCTTGCCTGAGCTCAGGAGTTCAAAATCAGCCTGAGCAAGAGACATCTTCTCTAAAAAAATAGCCAGGCGTTGTGGCAGTCACCTGTAGTCCTAACTACTTGGGAAGCTGAGGCAAGAGGATCACTTGAGCCCAAGAATTTGAGGTTGCTGTGAGCTATGACACGACAGCACTCTATCCAGAGCAACAAAGTGAGTGAGACTCTGTCTCAAAATAAATTAATTAATTTAATTAAATGGTTCTTTAAAGGGTGGCACCTGTGTGTCAAGGAGTAGGGCGCCAGCCCCATATACCGGAGGTGGTGGGTTCAAATCCAGCCCCAGCCAAAAAAACTGCAAAACAAAGAAAATGGTTCTTCAGAAGAATGATTTCTTTTTTAAAGTTGCGAAATGCCACTCTAGGCTGCATGCCTGCAGTATTTTGATTTGAAGATGATGTGAGGAAAAATTGAAATGTAACAAAAAGAAAGAAAAGTGGAAAACCAACTGAAACCTCATGAATGTTCTTTTCCTCAGAAAAAATCATTTGAGATTCTTTCCTCTTCTCTAGCCTCATAAACACGACCTACATGTATGATGAGCCCACAAGATAGAAATGAAAAAATAAGCTTGCTGCCTGCCTTCAAGAGACTCACAGACGAGAGAAAAAAACAGATTAACTCGGGGCGGGGGGAGGGTATGTCGGAGATACAGCCTCTCATGACATCCCAGCTGACCAAGAGGATGGAAGTTTTGGAACCTTCCTGAAACAAGAGAAGCCAGGGTATAGAAGATAAGTCAGAGGTAGCCAGGCAAAAGAGAGGGCTCCTTCCGAAAGCAGCCACTCCTCTGTGCTCTGTGTCGGGCTCTCCGTCCTTGTAATTTCTGCTGTCACTGCCCTCAGATCACATCACCCCTCAGTAATTGTCTTCAAGCCATCTCTGCTCCTCAGATTCTTACCACCTGGCCCCTTCTTTCTTCTCTCATCTAGCCAATTCTGTTTTTCTTACAAATGCCATCATGCTAGAGGTAAAAATGTTACCACGTTGGCCGTATCAAAAGGGCCATTAGACTTCAGCTCTGACCTCTCTGCACCCCTCTCAACTTCCTCCTAGTTGGTCCCTGGAGTCCCCAGGCAGCATCAGACCTGGTCTTAGAATCTTCCACCAACTAAAGCAGTGATTTTTAGCCTGTGTGCCACGAGAAGATCTTAGGTGTGCTGCGAAAATATTTTAAAGATAATTAATTAAATTATTTCCAAACGAAGTTCAAAGCATAGGAAGTATATTCTTTTTTTTCTTTTTTTTTTGAGATAAAGTGTCACTATGTCATCCTCTCGAGAGTGCTGTTGTGTCACAGCTCACGGCAACCTTAAACTTTTGGGCTTAAGTGATTCTCTTGCCTCAGCCTCCCAAGTAGCTGGAACTACCGGTGCCGGCTACTTTTTGGTTGCTGTTGTCATTGTTTAGCTGGCCCAGGCCAGCCTAGGTGTATGTGGCCAGTGCTCACTGAGCTATAGGCACTGAGCCATTTCACCTTTTTTTTCTTTTGATCAACATAATGGAAGTGTGCTGCAGAAGTTTAACAATAGGTTTAAGTGTGCCGTGAGACAACACAGGTTGAAAACCCCCCGCACTCAGTCATCTTTCTTATCTTCCCTGCTGGGTGGCGTTTCTTTTGTATGATGAGGAGCCCGCAGTCCTCAGAATACATCTCTGTGCTCTGCGGCTCACTCCTGATGAGTTTTTCCCATGAACAGCCCTGAGACAGCCTGACTCCTCAGCACACACAGCCAGATTCTCAAACTGAGCCTTCCCTGACTCTGAGGGACACTAACATGTCCCCCAACCCTCCAACCCAGAGTCACTTTCCCACCCTCTGAGCTCATTGCTTTTATCATCTGGGCCTTACTTGCTATCATCAGTGCTGCACCTCCCGTGCCGTGTTTTTTATTTTTTTTTTTGAGACAGAGCCTCAAGCTGTCCCCCTGGGTAGAGTGCTGTGGCATTACAGCTCACAGCAACCTCCAACTCCTGGGCTCAAGCGAGTCTCTTGCCTCCGCCTCCCAAGTAGCTGGGACCACAGG
>CAUYTI010002777.1:0-56637 GCA_963575145.1 Galago senegalensis | reverse complement strand
GGCTAATGCAAGAGGATTGCTCAAGCTCAAGAGTTTGAGATTTGAGAAAATGACATGAAGGCTGTGTTGACCAGTTCGATGGAAGTATTTCAGAATGCATGTGAAAACCCCACACTGTACCCCAGAAGTGCATTAATGTACCTAGTTAACATTCAATTAAAAAAAAATTTAAAAAAAAAAAAAAAAAGAACTGGTCAACAGTTTGGAGAACACTTAGCGAACTAAAAATAGACCTGCCATTTGATCCTTCAATTCCTCTGCTAGGTATATATCCAGAAGACCAAAAATCACACTACAACAAAGATATTTGTACCAGAATGGTTATTATAACCCAATTCATAATTGCTAAGTCATGGAGAAGCCCAAGTGCCTATCAACCCATGAATGGATCAATTAATTGTGGTATATATACACCATGGAATATTATGTAGCCATAAAGAAAGATGGAGACTTTACCTCCTTCATGTTTACAAGGATGAAGCTGGAACATATTCTTCTTAGCAAAGTATCTCAAGAATGG
Organism: Galago senegalensis; assembly: GCA_963575145.1. Classification (NCBI taxonomy): domain Eukaryota; kingdom Metazoa; phylum Chordata; class Mammalia; order Primates; family Galagidae; genus Galago; species Galago senegalensis. Next base: position 56,117 of record CAUYTI010002777.1, on the reverse strand, counting down.
AATAAAAAGTATCCAGTGTACTCAACCCTACTATGAAATGAATTTATAGCTTTCATATGAAAGCTATAACCCAATTATAGCCCAAGAATATGTGGAAAGGGGAGAGGGAGGGGAGGGGAGGGAGGAGGATAGGTGGAGGGAGGGTGATTGGTGGGACCACAATGGTTCATCTTATAAGGGTACATGTGAATTTTTCTAAATATAGAATATAAATGTCTTAACACAATAACTAAGAAAATGCCATGAAGGCTATGTTAACCATTTTGATGAAAACATTGCAAATTGTATATAAAACCAGCACACTGTACCCCATGACTACATTAATGTACACAGCTATGATTTAATAAAAAAGAAAAGAAAAGAAAAGAGCTGGTCAACATGTGGAGGTCATCAACATAAAAAACAAGGCCTGTGGTATGAATAAATACATGGGGTGCATGTCTGGTCTATGAAAATTAGGTCAATTTGAGGAGGTGGTCAACTATGGAAGTTCTTCTGTATACTCAGAAGTGGGACTGTGAGATAATATGGTAGATCTATTTTTAATTTTTTGAGAAATCTCCAAACTGTTCTCCATAGTAACCCCACCAATTTACATTGCCACCAACAGTGTACAATAGTTCTCCTTTCCCCATATCCTTGGCAACACTTTTCATTTCTTTGATAGTAGGTACTGAACAGGCATGAGGTGACAGCTCATGATGGCTTTGGTTTTCATTTCCCTGATGATTAGTCATATTGGGCATTTTTACACAGACCTGTTGGCCATTTGCATGTCTCCTTTGGAGAAAAATCTATTCAAGTTTTCTGCCCATTTTTAATTGGTATTTGGGAGGATTTTTGCTATTGAATTATAGGAGTTCATTCCTTACATATTTTGGATAGTAACCCCTTATCAGGCATATGGTTTACATATGTTGTCTTCCATTCTGTGGGTTGCCTTTTCACTCTGTTGATGATTTCCTTTGCATTGGTCTTGGCAATGATTTCTTTCATATGACATTAAAATCATTAGCAACAGAAGCAAAGATATACAGTGGACTACATCAAACTATAAGGCTTTTGCACATCAGATTTTTCATTTTGTTATAAAATTACATTTACAAAAAAAAAGAGAGAGAGAGAGATCTTCTACCTATTCCTGAGCCTTACCCCACAGTCAATAAGTCACAGCTGCCATCCCCCTGCCTCCCCTTGTCCCACACACAGGATGGGAATCTGAGACAAGGTGAGAGATGGGATGAAGAGTATCAGTGAAATCTTTTGTACGCGTGTCAGGATAACACTAAAGAGAAATGTTTCATTTGACCATGTCAAAGGGCTTTCTCTAAATGCCTCTCCAAGTACACTTTTTGATATTTTATTCTAGACATATAATAGATAAAGAAACAAAAGCTCAATAAGCAAACAGTTTGACCAAGTACATACAGCTGGCAATGCCAGTGCTGTGCTTGACTCAGCACTTTTGAGATAATATCCTTGAGTTTTTGTAAGACAAAGAAAAGTGAAGATGGCTATCCAGACAAAATGCTGCTCAGCATTTAATGGGTGCGAAGAGAATAGCATGTGTGGACTTGCCATGTGCCAGGCTGTGTGCTCTTCAGATAATTATTTTATTGACACCTCTCCAGACTTCAAAGCAGGCATCATTGCCACTTCTGTCATTCATACAGAGAATCTTGCTTAAGACCAAATAACTAAAAAATAGTTAGGTCAAACACTGGTCTATGTGACAATCTGACCCCCAAACTTGGGAAATTTTAATTCCAGATTAAAACCTTTCTCTGGTTTTCTTTCTATACTTTCACTAAAACCCTTCCTTGATTGCATTGCCACTTCCCTGGGCAACAGAGACATTTCTGGGCATACTGGCTGAGCATCTCTGGCAAAGTGGTATGTGGAAGGATGTGGCCACCAGCGTCAGGTGATCAGATAATGAATAGGAGGAGAGAAATGGCTCTGCCTCCTGTGTATCCTAGATGTCCCACCAAGAAACAAGGAGCAGGAGGAAGAGGAGGCAAAAAACATAGAAAAAGCAGAAAAGCAGGTAGAAGAGGCAGAAAGATCAAATGACTCTGTGTAGTTGTTTTTGTGAAAAGTATTTAAAGCTACCTCTTTCCCAAAAGAGGTACAGAGAAGGAACACGTGTACCATTATGGAAATGGGATAAAACATGAGCATTTTAGTTTGACCAAAGTTCCAGATCAGCCAAATACTTAATCTCTCTAAGCTGTGGTTTTTGCGCTGCAAAACAAGGTAATCCTAATTCCTGCCTCATGGTACTCTGGTGAGAATCAAATGAGAAAAAGTTAAAGATATACTTACCCAAGCTGCTGATTTACAAGAAATTGTTCAGTAAATGTTAGCTACTTTTATGCATGTGTGTATTTTAACAAAGCTTAATGCTATAGTTTAAATGTTTGACTCTCTACAAATCTCATACTGAAATTTAACCCCCAGTGGGGCAGCGTTGGGAGATGGGGCCTAAGGAGAGGTGTTTGGATCACAGGGGTAGATCTTTCATGAATAGATTAATGCCCTCCTTAGGTTGTGGGAGGTGTGAGTGGGCTTTCACTCTATTTGTTCCCTCAAAAGCTGTTTTTTCAAAAAGAGCCTAGCTTTCCCTCCCCTCTCTTCTGCTTCCTCTCTTGCAATATGATCTCTGCACATACCTGCTCCTCTCTGCAGAGAAAATGGGGACTGAAGACCCCATTCTTAGCAAAGGAAAGCACCCCCAGAAAAAGAGCAAAATGTAAAAGTAAGCTGAGTGAGTTGGAACAAAGAAAAGTCAGCTAGTTTACATTTCAGCTAGCTATTGTGAGCAAGCTTCTTGCCTTTTCTGAAATTCTAGCTTACAAACACCCTGTTGGGTCTGTGAGCACTCTGAGGAAAAATGGTCAGAGAAGAGGCTATGACAAGACCTAGAAAGATACTGGGTCATCTCCTGCCCAGTAAACAGGCAAAATGAATACCCATTGGGGAGATTTGTATTTGGCTGGGGCAGAGATCAAGAAAGTAGCTCAAGCCCTGAGATACAGGCAGAAGAGCTTATATCCCTTATCACAGAAGAAGATCCTCTGTGGTGGTGATGAGAGGAAAATTCCTCCCTCCCACCAATTCCTCACAGGAGATTAATACTGGTGGCATGTTATTCCAGAGGGACCTGGTGGAGTTTAACACCTCCCTAGAAATCTGTGTGTGTGATCTCAAGTGGGAGGCTCTCCCAATACAAGGCTCAGATTTCAGATTTCTCAAGGCTATACTTAAGATTAATAATAACAATAGGAGCTGATATGCTCACTCAGAAACTGCTGGCATCTTTGTTTCCTCCCTTATCTTACCTTCTGGGCAAATAGACTTCAATAAAAGCAGAGTGGACCAAACACTCAAGGTCATTGCTGGAAGCCCACAAACGGGCAATGGACCCCTGAGCTCCCACCTTTAATTCTATCTATGTCTCATTTCTCTTTCTTTACCATTGTTTCTAACACTATATTTCTTCCATCGGTCACAGCCAGTTTCCACAGGTCTTAGCAGACCTGCCCCCAAGGGCAGGACCCCAACACACTCTGCCCTCTACAATGAGTGGAAACAGCCTGAGTCCCTCACCAGAAGCCAAGCAGATGCCAGCACCATGCTTCTTGTACATCCAGAACCATAAGCTACCGAATCCTGTTTACTTTATAAATTACCCAGCCTCGGGTATATTCCTTTATTGTAAGAAAAACAGACAGAGATAGTTAATGAAAAATAAAACAGGGAATGCGCAGATGGAAAAAAGGGAAAAGAAAAAATAAATCAGCCATGTATACTAATAGGGTTGCCATGAGCTTACCACTGGCATCAAACTCACGGGAGGGAATAAAGCATCTTACCTCTTATTTTCACAAGGCAGCAAACACACTAAAAAGGGGAACAACAGGACGTTTTCTTCACAGCTGAAAAAAGTTTCTTAGAGGCCACAGTACTCAGTGAAGTTTGTGTCTGTGAACAGATTTGTGCCTTTTATGGTGGCAGGAGACAGAGTGCCTGGTATCATCTCCTGTCCAAAGCCACAGATGTGAAACTGAATATGTGTATAATAATCCCTTTTCAACAGAAGTAGAGCTGGCTGAATAATTCTCATAATAGTATTAATAGTAGCTAATGGTTGCTGAGAACTAAAGGCATGCCAGGTGTAAATTGGTGTACTTATCATCACTAAACTAAGCACATGCTATCACTTACCACAGACCTGTTATCAACCTTATGTTACAAGTGAGGAAAAGGAGATACAAGGAAGATAGGATGATCACTCAGAGTCACAGAGCTGGTAAATTATAGAGTGAAAATGAAACTCCAAAGAATCCAATTCCAAAGCCAGGGTTTTGGTTTTTTCTTAATAAATGTAGGAGGTACATGTGGGGTTTTGTTGCATGGGTGAATTGTATAGGGATGAAGTCAGGGCTATTAGTGTTCTCATCCCCCAAATGATGTACATTATACCTAATAGGTAATTAATTATGATGCTGACTCTGAGCATAACTAAACATGATTTCTGAAGTTTAGGAGACATATAAATGCCCTGTTAATAGCAGAATTCTACAGATCTGAACTGCCACAACCATATGAAAGGAAATATAAAATCCCAGTTTAAGATTTAGTAATAGCCACCTGGTTAGCACTTCTTCTTGAAGATGAAAAAATGGAGCTCCTTCATCATTTACCCCAGAATTCTGAACATACAGCAAACCTTCCAGGACTTATTCTCTGATGTTCTACTGTTCAATCCCAACAGGCATCTGGGTCCTGACCCCAAAAACAAAATCCTGTTTCAGAATTTGCCAATGACCTTCAGATCATGAAAAGAGCAAAAAAATTCTTCTTTAATGAAAAATGGCAGCAATTATTTCTATAGGTATAAGAGGCTGAAGGAAACAGTAAAACACCCATCAAGGTCTGTCCAAGAAATGCACAGAATCTAAAGCCCCAAAGAATCATTTAAGTTGTAAACCAGAGTAACAAGTCCAAACACATGGTAAGCCTTCTCTGCTTGCTTGCACTAACTCACTATTTCTGGGAAAAAAATGGTTTTCATCACCCTAGTTACTATCTCAAATTCTTATCTCCTCAATAAACCTGTGTCCAACTGAGGAATAGATTGAAGGACAAGAAGAAAGAAAATAAAAGATTCAGAACACATTGAATCACGGAATCCATATCCCTGTTTCCGATATCTTATCTCCTGCCTCATCCTTAGCCCTTTCCTAGAGAGTGAGTCCCCTGAGCAGAGGGGAAACCTCTGACACAGCTAACATACTCCAAGCTGAAGATTTCAATCCATCAGCTGGCCTTCAACAAACAAGATGCTCTCTCGTTAATTTTCATTGAAGTCCCCAATTTATAAGTAATCCAATGGCAGCTATTTAGGATGGACCGAATGATGAGCAGACACAGGCCTGGGCAACCTTCCTGGGCGTTGAGCAAGGACAGTAAACAGAGCACACTGGTCAGAGAAGGGTGACCTAGAGCCAGGAAAGAAGAATATCTGAGAAACAGGTGCAGCCTCCAGAGAGGTGGGGGGAGGAGCCTTGTGGGAGCGCTGCTCTTCAAAGATCCAAAAGAACCTGTCCTAGTCACCTGATCTGAGTTGACTCAACCCCTCTCAATCAAAAGAACCTTGACTCTATTCATGCCAACTTTACTAATAATAACTAACATTTACTAGGCACTTATTTTGTACCTGGCACTATACTAAAACTGTGACACTGGTTTCTCCTAATTTCTATGAGAGCAATACTATTGTTACTTCCATTTTACAGTTGAGGAAACAGGCTCTGACAGGTTAGATGATTTAACCACCAGCTGAGGCAGGAATTAAGACTCAAGTGCATTGGACCCAGAGCCCACACTCTTAGCTGTTAGATTGCTCTGTGGTCCCAGAGCTGAAGGACCTCAGGAGTATGGGAACCATGAAAGAGCCGCCACCCTTCTAAAAGTCCACTGCTTGGTTCTGACAGGGGCTTTGTAATGTAATTGGAAGACTGTGAGTATCTGTGAGGGGGAAGCTGGGTTTAAACTCTGGATCTGCCATTTACATAGGAAACTTCCAAACCTCACTTTCTTCATCTATTCAAATGATGAAACAAGGTTAGGTGATTACAGGCTCACACCCACAATCCTAGCGCTCTCGGAGGCTGAGGCAGGAGGATTACTTGAGCTCAGAAGTTCAAGACTACCCTGATCAATAATGAGGCTTTCTCTCTACCCCAAACAGAAAAAAATTAGCCCAGTGTGGTGGCATGTGCCTGTATTCCCACATACTCAGGAGGCTGAGGCAGGAGAATCACTTGAGCCCAGGAGTTCCAGGCTGCTGTGAGTTATGATGATACTATTGCAATATAGGCTGAGCAACTCTATCTCAAAAAAAAAAAAAAAAAGAAAGAAAAGAAAAAAGAAAACAAACAAACAAAAAAAAAAAACACATGACAACACACAAAATGTCTGGTCATAAAGATTTCAGATTAAATTAGATGGCCAGTGTGCCAGGCAGTGCCTAGCACCTAGTAAATTTTAATAAGTATCAGTTCCCTTTCCGTATTTGGGGGATGTTTAAGAAGATGAAAGAACTAAATATGCAAAGCAGAGCACACAGTGCTCAGAACATGAAAAGTAAACATTGTGTCCCTCCGCCCTGTAACTTCTCAGAAGAGCCATCAGATTGTAACACAGAGCAGAATGTCTTCTAGGCAGCTTTTACACAAGGAACACTGATCTCAAGACTTTCGTTCTTTTTTCTTCTAAAATGTGTGTGATTCTCAGGGAACTGAGAGAATGAATAGCCTGTAAGAAGTAAGAAATGTCAGTCCGCTTTTTCTTAGAGCTGTCACCAGTGAAAAGTGTTACTGTAGGTTAATGAATTTTTCCAAAAGAATGAACTGTCACGGGGGGAAGAGGAGCGAGAAGAGAGAAGAGGGTGATTACCTGTGTGACTTGAGCACAGGCTCATTAACCAACACCGTTCACCGCAGACAATTGCAAGTAAATCTCAACTGGGCAGAGATTCCCGTTTGCCAGAGATGGATTCTAACGCCAGCATCTGAAAAGAGCAAGTGTCTCTGCTCAGGCACCAGATACCAGTAAATACACAGCTGCAGCGCTTCTGTAGACGGTCTCTAGATTTCCTCCTTTCTCAGATAATAACAACCTGGGGTCCTAGTTAATCCTCTTTTTGCAGAAAGGCCACCCACTTACCAAGTAGCTGGGACTAGAGGGACCTGATAGGACATCTGACTGTTTTTTCTATTTTTAGTAGAGACAGGGTTTCACTCTTGCTGGTGCTGGTCTTGAACTCCTGAGCTCCAGGGAGCCTCCCTCCTTGGCCTCTCAGAGCCCTAGGATTACAGGCCTGAGATACCATGCACTCCTGAAACTGAAATTTCTGTGTTCCAGAAATGAGTGTTACACTCACTCATACCAACCATTATAATACCAACCATTATAGCCTCTCACAAATTATACTGGTTAAATTTTACTTAGTCCCGGCTGCTCCCGCCAGGCACTGCGCAAAATGCTTTATAGACATTGTCTCTAATCCCCCATGGCTGTCTTGACCCTCATTTTGCTGATGTAGAAACTATAGCTACAGAGAGAATAAATAACTTGCTCCATACCCCACCTCTAGTAAGTGCAGAGATGAAATTCAAACCAGGTGTGTAAGCAAAGCGGGGACTGCAAAGAGCTCAGTCCCATGGTGATTTGTCTGCAGAACAAAATGAGATTTCATCTCCAGCTAGTTATTACCACATCAGACCACTGTCTTCACGGACTTTCCCAAATGGCCTTGCTCAGCCTGCCTCTGTCCTTGGTACTCTCCCTCACAAGGTAATTACTAATAAAAATCCTGATGGTATGGAGGAGTCCTCCACCCCTCTAGCCCCAGGCCTCTCCTGGAGCTGCCTTTTCTCGGGTGTCTCTCCGTATTTTGCAGCACAAAATGGTCACTGTCAAGGTGGTTTAATGTTCCTTGTAGGTCCTTGTAATGTTCTGCGTAGGTTCCTCGTTTCCTTCAGCAATGCCCTTATTACTGAGCCGGCCTCTTCGCCAGCTGTTTCTGTCTTTGTGGGTTTCCCCCTTCTCCTCCTCCTTGCACAGGCACCTAAGTGCAGAACAGTAAGAGCGGCTGTATTAAAGCCGCCCCAGCCAGGGGAAGCAATCACATACGGGGAGAGGGTGGCAGAATCATCTGCTCTGCTCCCTACTCACAGCCGCAGCCCAAGGAGCCTCCTGAGTGAGTCCCCGCCCCGCCTGCCGACCATCCCTGCACGGCTCCTGCAGCTGCTTCGCCTCCATCTTCACCTCTCACCTCTCCTGCTTCCTGCATGTGAATTCGACCAGGAAGGCGGTCACTCCCACTGCACAGCTCCTCTGGTCACCCTCAGCCATGCTGAGGGACTTACGCCAGGAGACAGGGGAAGAATGCAGGGTAGCAGTGAGCCAGGGCCAGGATTGGAATTGGGTGTGGAAACAGAATGGATAGGCTGCCTGTGATGGCCTGAGGCCAATAATGACAAGATAAAATAGGATCTAAAGTCCCCAACCATGAACATCCTCCACACCTTATAGTAGGTGCTCATTATGTACAAGTTACATAAACAATTGAATTAATTAGCAAATGAATGAGCTGGTGTTAGATGAGCATGCAAAATGTCCTAAAGTAGAACTAGAGATTTGATATAGTTAAGGGATCAGAGATCAGGGAAAGTTCCGTGGGAGAGGAGCATCTAAGCTGGGGTTTTGAAGGATGAATAGGAGCTTCCTTTGAGCATAAAAGGCAAAAGAACTCACTTCTCAGGTATTTCCATCTGTGCCATGTACCTACAAAGGAGAGGTAAGATTTATGATAACTTTACCCTACATGTGCTTGCCAGTAATGAGTGTCTTATGCTTTTCCTGATGTGTTTATCCATCTCTAATTAGATCCTTGTGGGTCTGTGATTATCATGACAAAGCAGTTGATAAAAAGAGTCTGGAAAGCATTGGTGACTAATTTGAGAGAAGCCCCCAGGCAACATTCTCTATGATAACAGCAAACACTGAGAGCTTGGCACACCCACGCTGTGCTTGCACATGACAAATTGTATCCTATTTCATCCTCACAACAACTCTTAGAGGAAAACTGAGGCACAGAGGGTTGGGTGGCTTATTCCTGGTCACAGGCTTGGAAGGAGTAGAGCCAGGATTCAAACCCAAGCATTCTGATGACAGGACCAGAATGCCTGGGCACCTGTGTGTGAGGACAAGCAGGAAGAACCTTCCGCCTCTGCCAACCACAGGCTGAGGCTCCAAAGGGAACCACCTTCTACAGGAACCAACTTCTCCAGATTGGGCCGTGGGGCCCATTTATCAGAGTTCCCTGTGCTCTGGACCTGGTGGAAGAGATGCATTCGCCTTCCCACCAGGCTTGGCTTCCTGAGCCAGAGGCCCCAGGGTTGGGTCTGGAATTGGTGCACACAGAAGGTACTTTTTCCTAATTTTCTCAAAGGCTCTATCTAATAGAATAGGCTGTAGGCTCTTTGGTTTTCCATGATACTCCAAAGTGGATAATTTGGAGGAGTTGAGGTCAGCAAAGCTGAGATTCAAATCCCTGCTATGCAACATACAGACTTAGCTTTCTGTATGACCTGAAGCAAATCGTTTAACTTCTCTGCATCTCAGAAGTCCTCATTTATAAGTTTAGTATAACATTACATGTCTCAGCAGGAAATTCTGAAACGAGCTAAAAATGAAGTTGCAAGTATAACACCGTTGGCCTTGGTGCTTAACAAATTATTAACTTCCAGGAAACGAATCTGGGAGACCCTGGGAGAAAACTGAGGCATTTCCCAGAGCAGAATGATTTGCTGAGTGGGGAGGTTTCACTACTACATGTGGGAAAATTGTCAGACTTTACATCCTTCACAAGCAGGAGTGGACGTGGACACTTCCTGTCCTAGGCACCAAAAACCTCCTAGCAGTGAGGGGGTGGGGGTCTCCTCCTGCAAGAACTGAGAGCCCTATTCATGCTCAAAGTCTAAGGAAGAGGATTCTAGAAGGCGGTTTGAGCACACGGCCCGGGACCACGAAGTAGAGAGAGTTTCACACTCAGGACCTCGTAGTCTGAGTTCTTGTCCCAGTTCTGACACTGATCCTGTGTGTCACTGAGGTAGTTTATTTCACTTATCTGAGTCTCAGTTAAGTGCTGAACAACTTGGGGATAACACCACCTACAGTGGGATTATTATCTAATAACATAATATTTAATTATCACAAAGAATAGTGCCCAGTGTGTGTAACAATGCAATGAAAGTTTTTGAAGATGTTGTCATTCACACACCCCTTATCTGCTCTGCAGTATTCTTATAAGAATCAAACACAACCATTTACACATGAATGCTTTGCAAGTATACGAGACAATTTTCTCATTAGTGACACTTGAACCTCTGTGTGCCTCAGTTTCCTCATCTGTAAAGGAGGGAGCATGTTGCCTGTCTTTGCCTCCCTGTCTCACGGGGTTGGTAAAGAATTAAATTAAGTGAGAGCGTGGTTGGGAACCAGCTCACTCTACAGTAGGCTTTATCTTTGGTTCTAGTAACAGGATACAAATCAGCAGGGAGCTGCTTTCAGGGAAAGAAAACACACTTTCAAGAACTGGAAACCTTACTCCTATGTCCCACCCAAGGTCACTACAAGGAGTCCTGGAGCCATTGATACCAGACTGTGGGGCCTTAACCCCTGTCAGACAAATAGACCAACATTTCTCAGGTCTCTGAAAATGAGACAGCCCCCCATGCCTCCTTGGAGCACCTGAAGCCCACAACAGAGATGAGGATTCAGAAGCCCCTGCCGGGTTCCCCATTATACCCCATCCCAGCTCTAACCCTTCCTGGGACTGTCACCAGCATCCTCAATGATCCACAAAGGAACATTTCAGATGCCCGATGGGGGAGAAGGAGCTGGAGGGAGGGCCCCAGGAAACAAAGGTCCTGGTTTAATTAACAGCTTGTCTCTGCATGACGGAGGGAGCTGGGAGAAGAGAAAGGCCAGGAAGCAGGCAGGCGAGACAGGGCAGGGCAGGCACAGACCAGGGGATGTTTGCCACTGTCCAGAGGCCCCCAGCTGGGAGTCAGGACCGGCTTGCCTCCCTCTGATTGATCACCAGCTTCTGAATAGGTCAAGCCCCCTTGGACAGGAGTCTCCACATGGCGAGGTAGAAGTGGCATTTCAGGAGAAAAATGTCAGAGAGAAAGGTCTTGAAATAAAGATGTTCCTGCAGCTATTTAAGCCTGTGATCCCTGCGGCTCCAAAGGCCACCCTGAGACCCTCCTGCTGAGGTGTGGTCCTCACAGCTGCATGATGCTATAGCTACAAATGTTCTGAACCTCCCCACACCCCGGGAGGCCTTCACCCGGCCCACCCCAGCTGCCTGGCCCATCTCCCTGCTCTCAGTTCTTAGGGGCCTGGGCCATGGCTGGTTGCTCTCAACTTGATGGATGTGTAAATCCAAACAGGTGTGGAACACCAAAACCTGGAGAGCAAGGAAGTCTTTCTGCCAAGCAGGCTCCTAAGCTGGGTTTTGGGTGAATAGGGTTGTGCCAAGTGAAGTGCAAGGTAGAAAATTCCCAGTAAAAGGAGTGTCCTCAGCAAATGATGGAGGTGTGAGCCAGCAGTATGAACAGATGGGTTACCGAGGGTTAAAGTTGCTGAGAATGAGGAAAGGATGAGTCAGGGGGCCAGAGAGGGCAGCAGAGTGGGCACTTGGAAATCTGGGTATCCTAGAGCCTGGGCTGGCCTGAGGGCAGGGAGGAGCTGCCACAGACCCTGGCCCTGTAGGAACCGCTCAGCGGTGCATTTAGGACACTCATCCTCACAGCCATGGAGGTGCCATACTAAGAAGATTGAGTGGCCAAAAAAGTGACCCGACCCTCCCAATAGGAGGCAGAAACTATCCAGAAGAAAAATGATGGAGCCATGAGGATTCAAAAGATTTTCCAGGCAGGTTCTAAGAACCTGCTTACACAAGAAATTTGACATCTGAAAGAGACGTATGTATGAAGGGGAAAGGCAGGTTATTGGCTCCAAAGAGCCTAAAGATAGTGAATACCCCGCCCACCAAAACAGGAAGCGTGGGCATCTTAGGAGGGTCACGCTGGGGAGGCATATTGATTTGAGGGGCCTGGAAGCCTTGCACTGGAGATGCACAGTTCTCAGCTGATGTATCAAGGTGCAGCTTCTTCCTGCCACCACAGGGCAGGCACCACATCAGGTTGGTTCACAGCACACGTAGTAAGTACACAATAAATGCCCTACAAATGAACATTTTGAGGCACAGAGCAAATCACACAAGATACACAAGGAAAGAAGGTACGAAGTATATTAATACTCACTGAGACAAAAATGTATCGGAGGATATAAAACTTTACCTTGCAACCATCCGGGAAGTGTTCCTGGTTCCATTTTGCTACAGAAGCTAAAGACACAAAGGGGCAGTATAGAGTGTCCTTTCTCATAGCTTCTGAGTAGCAGTCCTGCAAAACCCCATATCAGCTTGAGAAGCCCTAGTTCAGAGCTCCAGCTGCGAGCCCAATGCATCCAGCTCAAATCCTGGCCATCCCCCAACAGCTGAGTGGCCTTAGGGAAGTTACTTCACAACTCTGATGCAAGTCTCTCACCTATAAAATGCAAAAATACACAGTATATATCTCCCGGCATGGTTGAGGATTGAATGAGAGATTGCAGGTGAGCACACAGCACGGCTCCGGGCAGACAGTACCTGCCCAATAAACGTCAGCTCACCCCGCTGCAAAGCCTCTCTCCCTTCCTCTGCCTTGCACTGTCAGAGGCAGTGGCAGAGGCAGCACAAGGCCAGCGTGTGGTTGCTGCCTTGTTTTTCTTTTAAGAAAAAGGTCATTTCATCCACTGTCAGGTAATCAGCCTCAGAGTTAGAGGCCACCCAATGGTATTTTGTCTTTTTTCTTGAGAAGTGTATCAAACACAGTGATAAGGGGAAAGTCAGAACCTCCCCTGCCATGTTTCTGTGCATAAATTCCTGGTTCTCGGCCTTGGGTAGTGTACTGGCTCTGGTCTCATACACATATTCTGAAACAGAAATCAAGAGCCTGTTTTCAATATGTCTTTACACACACACAAACATCCCTTTTACCTTTGAAATAGTCTCACTTTGGCCTTGAAACCTTAGACTCAGGTTTTCAAGGTGTGGTTGCAGGAACAGCACAGAGTTTGTTAGAAATGCGAATTCTCAAAAAAGAATGAAAGCCTGTCAGCAGCATGGCTGGAACTGCAAGTCAGGAAGTGAAGTAAGACAGGCACACAAGACAAATACTGCAGGTTCTCACTCATGTGTGGGAGCTAAAAATAAGGTGATCTCAGGCAGAGCCTGTGGCTCAAAGGAGTAGGACGCCAGCCCCATATGTCAGAGGTGGCAGGTTCAAACCCTGCCCCGGCCAAACACTGCAAAAAAAAAAAAAAAATGGTGATCTGATAAAAGTAGAGAGTGGAATGACACCTACCAGAGGCTGGGGGTGGAAGGGAGTAAGTATAGGGGGGTTACAGGGTACAAACATACAGTTAGATAAAAGTTCAATGGTTCTGCAGCAGAGTAGAGAGACTCCAGCTAACAACAGCATATTGTATATTTAAAAGTAGTGAGAAGGAAGAACTTGAATTATTTCCAGTCCATAAAGATGATAAAAACTCAAAGTGATGGAGACCTCAGAATCCCTGACTTGATCATTATACATCCTATGCATGTAACAAAATATCACATATATCCCATAAGTGTGTAAAATATTATGTAACAATAAAAATGTGAATTCTCTAGCTCTACCCTAGATTGATTACATAAGAAGTTCTGTGTGTTGGGCCCAGCTTATGGTTGACAATTCTTTCAGGAGACTCTGATGCTTACTCAAGTTTGAGACTTACCACCTTAAATAAAACTAAAAGAGGAATCCTGGCTTGTACTCACTGGAGCAAAGGAGACGCCAAGCCGGTCATCCTCATCCCACCCAACAGCGGCCTCAAAGATTCCAGCTTCCCTAACCCGTTTTCCTTCCACCTCCCATATCCTGGGCTACCCTGAAGACCTCTTGACCACCAGGGATAGCTGCAGTCCTGATATTAGGTTTAAGCAATAGGCTGCCTAGTCCTAGCCTGTGCCAATAATTCTCCAGCCCCAAATCTCAAGCTGGAAAACGATCTTAAGTTTGATGTCAGCATTCCAAATTGCATTTAAAATCAGCACATTGTACCCCATGAATGCATTAATGTATACACGATCTATATGTTTATTATTTAATTAAAAAAAAAAACCAACCTCCCATTATTTTAGTTTCCAAATCATCCCATCCCTCAGATACCTGAAAGAAAGTGTAATACCTACATAGGGGTTTTTAATCCCCAGAAACATTTTATAGCACCAATCAAAACTGCAAATGCCAAGAGAGATTGGGTTGCCAACCTAAACCAGTGAATTGACCTGGTTTGGAGATAGCTGGGAGTGATAAGTTGGGAGTGGGGGAAAAAAGAGAACCTAACAATTTAAAAGAAATAACTGACCCATAAGCTGTGGCCTTGCAGGGTGTGCGTATAACATGACCAGACCTTCTAATATTTCAGGCAAAGCTAGAAATGCAAACATTTGTGTACAATGCCCTCCAATGTAAATGTTAGCTCAGTTGTTTTTCAAACACTGTAAGGGTCACACAGCTGTGGACGAGATTTGGCTACAGGCTGATGGCAACCTTTGTTTCACAAAAATACAGATCCCGTCCTTTAAAAAGGCAGTTCACAGATTTATTTGACTACAGTTAACTTTGTTACTGGTTACCTTATAATTTTGAATGATGCTTTATATTAAATGAGATTTCAAATCCTCAAGACCAAAGCATGCTCTTGATGGCATAGGGGAACCAGCACTGACCGTGTGCAGTTCCCTTCCTTGGAATCTGTCACCTCTCCAAATTAGCAGGAAGTCACTAATGTAGGAGAAGAGGGACATTAACTGCTCCTTTTGCATTTGTCCCTGGATTAGACTATCTCCTCCAAGGACCCTCCTTGAGTAAACAGTGACATCCACTGGCTAAAAATCGGATCCTGTGTCATATTCACTGAAGAAAAGAGACAGGTTAGCAAGATAGCTTTAATCCAGGCTGGGAATTCTCAGTCACCCACAGACAGCGATAAGAAATGAGTCTAGAGCCTACAGAAAGCAGATCTTGGAAGAACACAGATGTTAATAATAACAAGAAAGAAATGTGACTCCTCATACAGGCTGGGCTACTTTGGGTTTCAGAATTACAGAGGGCTCCTTCATAGGCTCAGAATCTGCTGTTGTATTTCAGAGCCAGAGGGTCCTGTGTTTCTGCAGCATCTAATACTCTACCCTCGGCCACCTGTGGCTACTGAGCTCTTACAATACATGTCATCTGAGCTGTACTGTGCTCTAAGTGTACAGTGCTACACGCTGATTTTGAAAATTTATTCATGAAAAAAGAATATAAACTATCCCATTGATAATTTCTTTCATGTTTATGACATATTAAAATAATATTTTGGGCACAGTGCCTGTAGCTCAGTGGCTAGGGTGCCAGCCACATACACCAGGGATGTTGGGTTCGAACCCAGCCCAAGCCTACCAAACAACATTAACCACTACAACAACAACAAAAAAAAAAAACAAAATAGCCAGGTATTGTGGCAGATGCTTATAGTCCCAGCCACTTGGGAGGCTGGAGCAAGAGAATCCCTGAAGCCTAAGAGTTGGAGGTTGCTGTGAGCTGTGATGCCACCGCACTCTACCAAGGGCAACATAGTGAGACTCTGTCTCAAAAAAAATAAATAAATAAGTAAAAATTAAAAAATAAAATAACATTGTGGATTATGTTGGGTGAAATATATACTATAAAGTTAATTTCACTTAGATCTTTTTCTTTTTACCTTTCTATTATACTTTCTATACTGCTAGAAAATTTTAAATTACATGTGTAGCTGGCATTCTATTTCAGTGGGCAGCACAGTTACATCTCATCTAGCCCCATCATTCTCAGCCCTGCTGAGTACTAGAACCTCCTAAGGAGCTTGTTAAATATACAGATGTGGGTCCCACCTTCACAGGTTCTGATTCAATTGGTGGAAGGAGTGTAATTGGCAGAAACGCCGTGAGCTGCATTCCCCTTCAGTTTCCTTTCTCTATCCTTTCTACATCTAAGCTGTCCTTGATCCACCTGAATGTTATTGATCTGTAGTTCTCCTTAAACACTGCTTTCATCCTGCACTTCCCTGCGCACAAATATGTAACGCCTTTATCCACTTAACAGTCGTTAGGCCCCCACCATGCGCTCCAGGCACTGGAGATATAGGATGAAGACGACAGGCAATTTCCTTCTTTCTCAGATCTTATATTCGAGGTGGAGTGGCAGAGATCAATCAAACCAGTCAATCAAGAAAAAGATTACCAGAGAACTAGAACAGAGGAATGTGAGAAACAGAGATTGCCTGACCACTTCAGGCAAGGTGGCTTTGGAAGGTTCCTTTGCAACAGTTCGACTGAGGTCTGAGCCATGCCAGGCTTGAGGCCGTGAGAAGGACCGTAGCAGACAGAGGAAATGCCCAATACAGAGATGCAGGGCAGCAAGGTAGCTGGTGCATTCGAAACCAAAAGGCAGCCACGGTGTCTGAATTAAGGTAAGTTTAACCAGGATGGGGGTGGGGGGAGTGTGGAGAAAAGAAAGGGGTGTGGCTTTGCTAAGGCAGTACTTATTAAAGAAGTATTACAGTCTGAATGTTTTCATTTCCTCCCCCAAAATTTCAAACATGAAAAGCTTCACCCCCAAGGTGACAATATTAGAAAGGGGCACCTATAAGAAGTAATTAGGTCATGAGGGGGAGCCCTCATGAATGGGATTAGTGCCCTTATAAAAGAGACCCCAGAGTGCTCTCTCTCCTTCTTTCTGCTACATGAAAACACGGGAAGCTGAAGCTGTTAGTCTACTACATATTAATGGGCCTGCATCAGAATTGACCATGCGGGCACCCTGATCTTAAAGACTCCCAGCCTCCAGAACTGTGAGTAATAAATCTCTGTTGTCCGTAAGCCACCCCGTCTATGTGTATTTTGTATAGCAGCGCATTTGGACTAAGGAGGAATCAAGGACTCTGTGCCTGGACTAGCTAAGCAGGAGTGAGGAAAGGAACATTCCAAACAAGGTTCTGTGCATAGGCTCTTTGGCAGTAGGAAGACTATTCAAAGAACTGGAGACAGACCATGTACAGGTACAGACCCATGTACCTAGGACACAGTGAACAGTGGGGATCAAGGTAGGAGCCAAAGACACACAGTCAAAGCCACAGGATGCAAGGCCAATGATCCCCATCAGAATGCAGGCTTCACCATATCAGAAAGGATATTTAGAAGTGTTTTTAGAAGGGGTCACATTCATACTTTACAAAAAAGGGGGGCTCATATAAACATGTGTACTTGATTACACAAGTAACATTTTTGGAAGTATATACAAGAAAATGGCAACAGTGAGGAAAATATCATATTTTCAGTGTGTCCCTTTGTATGTTATAATATCACTTTTTAAAAGTACAATTGCAAATATTTTACAATGCAAAAACTTATCTGACAAAGGATTTGGGGGCAGTGAAAATACTTGGTATGATGCTGTTATAAAGGTGGATACAAGTTATTATACATTTGTCCAAACAGTGCCCAGAGAAAACCCTGATGTAAACTATGACTGGGTAACAATGATATGTCCATTCAGGTCCAGCGATTGTAACAAATGCAGGGTGCTGATGAAGGAGGCTGACAATGAGGGAGGCTGATGAGGGAGGCTGACAATGAGGGAGGCTGGTGAGGGAGGCTGACAATGAGAGAGGCTGACAATGAGGGAGGCTGATGAGGGAGGCTGACAATGAGGGAGGCTCTGCCTGCTGGGGCCAAATGCCCCATTGTACCCAAATGAGGGTACAAAGGATTAGGTTACATTGTTTGCATTTGTTAGGTAAAGTTCATGTTGAGACTTGGCCATTAAGAGTGCTTTCTCTATTTACATTTGTAATCAGAATAAAAAACAGACCAAGACTGACTTTTTTTTTTCAGAAAGAATAGTTAAGCCGTAAGGACATAGTAAATGTATTGATGTTGTGTGATTTTACTGTGGTTTGATTATGTATGATTTCGTGTGATATTCTCTAATAAAAGTTGTACAAAAAAGTAAAGTACATGTACTTACCAGTACAGTAGGCCTAATTCCTTAGGTTAAGCATCTCTATATATCGACCAGTTTGCTACAACCCTTGGGTGGCCAACATGCAGAGGTTCCACTGTACATTCCTATCTCTTTTGCATATGCGGATGTTTCACAAATAAGACATTTACCTGTTCTGTTCACCACTATTTGTCCAGATACAGGATACAGGAAGTATTGAGGGGATATTTGATGAATGAACAAAGAAAGCTTTACCTGGCTGTAATATGAAGGGAAGAAAAGTATGAATAGGACTAGAGTGGAAGAAAGGAGCTGTGTGGTTAGAAGACTATTAAAATCGTCCTTCTGAGAAACAATGATCTAGAGTACAGTGGTAGAGAGAGAGTTTGAGATATAATTAAGAGTGAGAAAGGAACTTGAAGATATATACAGGGAATAGAGAGGGAAGGGGTGTATCCAGGACAACTCTTAGCATGCACAAGCTACCGCTCATTCATTAAGCGGGAGAATACTGGAAGAGGGTCAATTTTAAAGAGGAAAGCTTCACATTTGATTTTGAAAGAGCTGACCTCGAGATACTTTTAAGAAAGCCAAAGGGAAATATTTAGACGGCTGGCTGTTGCATTCTGAAGTATTTACAGATGCGATGATATGATGCCTTAGATCTGCTTTAAAACATACCACCCAGAAGGAGCAGAGAGAAAGAAGAAAGAAAAATGGCACAAAGTTGAGTGTTGTTAAAACTGGACACTAAACCGATGGTTCACTGGAGTATGTCTGTATGGAGAGGGGGATTAGTGTGCTCTCACCTACTGTGCACACTGTGAGGGTATACAGCACCGCCCCTGGGTGAAGGGCTCAACTACAACTTGAACTTTATCTAATAAATGGAAACAGTGTAACCAAGTCATGCACACCCTCACATTAATGTGAAATTTAAATATTTAAGAAATAAAATTTTCCAAAAGGAGAAAATGCTTTAAAAGATACAGTTATAAGTCTGGGTGTAGTGGCTCACCTGTAATCCTAGCTCTCTAGAAGGCCACGACAGGTGGACTTCTTGAGCTTACGAGTTCAAGACCAGCCCAAGGAAGAGTGAGACCTCATCTCTACTACAAATAGAAAAACTAGCCAGGCACTATGGCAGGTGCCTGTAGTCCCAGCTACTTGGGAGGCTGAGGCAAGAGCCTGAGATTACTGTGAATGTAATGACACCACGGCACTCTAGCCTGGGCAACTGAGTGAGACTCTGTCAGTTAAAAAAAATAAATAAATACAGTTGTGTGAGTATATGTATATATGGAGCTAAGAGAAAAGACTCAGACTGGAGATATAAATTTGGAAGACATATATTTAAAGGTGGTCATTAAAACCACAGACATGGCTTAGCACCTGTGGCTCAAGTGGCTAAGGCGCCAGCCACATACACCTGAGCTGGTGGGTTCAAATCCAACCTGGGCCCACCAAACAACAATGATGGCTGCAACCAAAAAAAATTTGCCAGGCATTGTGGCAGGCACCTGTAGTCCCAGCTACTTGGGAGGCAGAGGCAGGAGAATCACCTGAGCCCAGGAGGTAGAGGTTGCTGTGAACTGTGATGCCATAGCACTCTACCCAGGGCGACAGCTTGAGGCTCTGTCTCAAAGAAAAAAAAAAAAACCATGGACATGGATTCAAATCTCTCAGCAAGAAGAATAAATACCAAAGGAAGCAGCAGATTACTTCTTGCAGAAATCCATCATCTAGTGGCTGAATGGAGGCAAGGGAGCCTCTCCCCGACACACTATCCTCCTCTGCACAGGGCCAGGGATGTGCAGAAGCCAGACCACAGAGTGGGCATCTCGGCTTCACCTCTATAGCTGGATGATCTAGCAAGTCATCTTCTCTCTCTCTCTGCCTCTAGTTTCACCAGCAGTCACATGGGAGAGTGATAGTGCCCATCTGACAGGCATGTGAGGGTTCAAGGAATCTCTTAATAAATGCAGGTATAGCTTCCTTTAATGGAAAAAATAGTTAGAGCACTGCCTGGGAAACAAGCCTTGAGTGGTAGCTCCTGCTAGTCACCACTCATCGGGTCCACATGCCTCCCCTACTCACTTCAAGTTCTGCTCCATGCCTGTGATTTTGTCTAAAACCTAAAGTACCCTTCCCACAGCTGACTTAACCCTTTGAGAAGATTCCAGGCAACTCTCAAACTCCAGTCCCCTCTTGCCTCAGCCCTGACCCCGTAGTATGATCATGCCACATAAGTACTGAGATCATTCTTCCCTAGACCAGGAGTCCCAAAGGCCAGGCATGGGGGTCTCTCGCCCTCTCCTTGCATCTTGTACCTGCTGTGGGTCAGCCACACAGGAGATGCCTGGCAAAGGTTTCCTGGGGATGTAAACACTGGACTTGGAATCACACAGGCTGGCATTTGAGTCGGGCTCTATAATAAAGTCTCCAAAGACAACTTACTCTATGCTTTGGATCTTAGTTTGTGGTCTAGAAAATGATGCTTGCAATGCCTGTCACCTATGATGCTGTCATAATTAAAATAGCCAAAGGAATTCAAGGTAGGATCGCTATGATGTTTGTGCTTCCTTCAGGTTTCAGGGGCTTAGGAAAAAGCCTTCAAGGTGCAGTTGACACCCCCCCCACACACCGATGGCCTGCAAGCCCCCCGTCCTCCATATCCTGTTCTCAGCTTCTTCTTCTAAGAGTCCAGCCTCTCCACTTGGCTGTAAAGGCACCGAGACCTGGAATTTTCCTTCTGTCTCTTTTAATAAATGCAAGAGCAGCTTCCTTTAATGGCCTGTCAGTGGGCAGTAAGAATCTGGACTTCACACTTAAATGAAACAAATGCTTGGTCGTCTCTGCTAACAGCTGTGAAGCTCAGGGAACACTTATGTCCCGAGAAAATGAGGTTTTCTTTAATGTCTATACATTTAGAGTGTAGCCCGCTGCTTTTGTATATGGCGTCATTCCTGTGCTCTCGATATCAGTTCTCTCCTCAACTTGTGAGTTCACACATAGGGGTAGAAGGGCAGAGGGTGAGAGAGGACGAAGGCTGCCCTTGGGGAAAACAGTGAATGGGTACCCTCATATTAATTTGAAACTTTTTTTTAAAAAAGGAAATAATCAACCTGCATGTGTTTACTCACGCAGGTGAAGGTTCTTTCCTACTGAACCTCACTGTCCAGGCCCCTGAAATACTGGGTCGTCTTCCTGTGGGTCTCCAATAATTTAGTGTGCACAATACTTCACTGAGCCCCTGAGAGGTAGAGTCCTACAGAATCCAGACCTGGTGTGGGGAAAGTCCTGCCTTCCATCTCAGCCATCTGTGTAGCCACAGAGCCGATGTGAAGTTGGGGTAAGCCCAAACAGAATAGCAAGTCCAGGGTCCCCAGAAGGCCACCCTCGTGTTTCATGTCAACATGAATCATCCCTTGCTGGGAGACCTGAGCCTTGTCTTAATCCAGACCTGAACTCATTCTTGGAAGCCCCACTTATCCCATAAACAAATTGCAAGTTCTGTGCTCCCTGGATGCGGACATCTTTGAAATGCCCTGTAGGAGGATGGTTACTTTTTTCTGGTTACACTAGCTCAGGAGGGACTGGCACTAACTATAGTTTATGCTTTCACTTTCCAGGCTAAGAAATAGAACATTTGACACAGGAGGTGGACCCTGCTTTCTGGAGGATGATCATTAGTATTAACTTATCTATTGAATCGTTGTTTACTGAGCTCCTGCTATGTGCTGGCTGAAGGGTGAGGCAGTTAACCGCATCAGAATAGATGAGGCTCCTGGGATGCATGACTCAGACACAGGGTGGTAAATAACTAGATAGAAGGGGACAGCTGACAGTGGTCCCTGGTGAGCTTTGTCCTGACCTAGGAAACCTAGAGCTAAGGGAGCTGAAACCGATGGGGGCTCTGTAAGAGTGACAGCAGACCTGACTGCCCCTTCTTCCCACCCCCACCAGCTGGGACACTGAGAGGGACTCTGACTCTTTGGAATCAGATGTTCTTCATCTACACAGAGGAGGTGATAATCCCTTTCTCAGGGGTTTGATGTGAGAACGAACATGGGCAATGTACCTAAGTGCCCTGGAAAGTAGGAAGCATTGAGTAAACATGAACTTCCTGCCCCTTGAGCTAGCAGATGGGAGCATTGGAGAAACAGTGCTCTTTGAAAGCAAAAAGAACTGGGTCTGTTCAGTTCTCCAGTTTGTGCTCACTTGCAATGGGAGTTTGGGAAAGCCACTTACCATCCCTGAGCCTCATCCCCTCATGTCTTAAATGGAAATAATGCCTGCTTCCCTGCACTGGTAAGGGACAAGAAGTTGCTGCATGTGAAGTCCTGGCAAGCCCTGAGCAGTCATCTCATCCAAACCCTTTGGTCCATCAGATACCCTGCCCTGAAAGTTGGGGAGCAATTCTGGATTTGCTCACCAGCATATACCTGGTGCTTGGCCCAAAAGTACCCAATGCACAGAAAGTGATGAAAAATTTTTGTTGAAGAAATAAAGCTCTTATTTTCGGATAGAGAAACTAAGACCCAGCGATGTTAAGTAATTTATCCTTTCAAGGGTAATTTTGGTCAGTCAAAAAGTAGGTTGGAGACCAAAGGAGGGGACTTTTCCAATGCACCGTGAAAGGGGATACAGGCAGGTGCAGAATGCTCCCCAGAGACCCCAGGACAGAGGTGTGGATACATCTTTCACCTGCGGTCTATGCTGGGAAAATTGCAGAGCTGAGAATGTTTGGGTGAGGGGAAAGCCCTTCAGGCTTTTTGACTAAACAGGAGAACCCGGGATGCTGTGATTCTCCAGCCCCTTGGAGCTGTTCTGGCAAGATTCAGGGCAACCTGCTAAACTACTGAATTTTCGCCTCCACATCATGTTCTGATAAATGCCAAACGGGAGCAGATCTGAACTTGTTTAGATGAACTGAAAGAATGATGAGGCAGAACCTCGGGATGTTATGGCCTTTCTGGGCTTTATTACATGTGACACTAGCTCATCTTCTCCATGCTGGGAAAACTATGGAAATCATCTTTTTTATCACTGAGCTAGTGACAGTAACACTTAGGAGATGCTGTCACACTTTGGGATAGAAAATCGATCTCCAGGTAGCCGAGATGGGATGTGCCAAGATGCATTGAGACCCAGTCAGAACCACTTTGTAAAGCAGTCTCCAGGGCCTTCGCCATGCAGATCAGGGGCGCGTTAACCAAGACGTGTTACTCAAGGGCCTCAGCCAGCCAATTCTTCCTGATACAGCACCTTCGGGGTCTGACTCAGCTTAGATCCCAGTTCCTTTTACTAAACATGTGATCTCAGGACAAACACAGTGGCTCACGCCTGTAATCCTAGCACTCTGAGAGGCCGAGGCAGGAGGATCACCTGAGCTCAGGAATTCAAGACCAGCCTGAGCCAGAGAGACTCCCATGTCTAACAAAAATAGAAGCACTAGCAAGGCATTGTGGCAGGCACCTGTAGTCCCAGCTACTCAGGAGGCTGAGACAGGAGGAACACTTGGGCTCAGGAGTTTGAAGTTTCTGTGAGGTAGGCTGATGCCATGGCACTCTAGCCTGAGCAACAGAGTAAGACTCTGTCTTTACTAAAGGGAGAAACATTAGCTAGTCATTGTGGTGGGAGCTTGTAGTCCCAGCTACTCGGGAGGCTAAGGCAAGAGGATCGCTTGAGCCCAGGAGCTTGAGGATGCTGTAAGCTATGGCACTCTAGCTGGACAACAGAGTGAGGCTCTGTCTCAAAAATAAAATAAAAGTTATCTTGAATAAATTATGTAATCTCTCTGAGCTGTTTCCTCACCTAAGAGAAAGAGAAACAGCACAAGAACTCCCCCCCCCCCTTAGGTTGTTTTGAGCACCAAATTAAATAACTCATGCAAAATATTCAGCCAAGTGCTTGGTACGTGAGGGCCTCTCCAGAAATGGTCATCGAGGCGGCTGCTGTTGCCATTTTAATGTGCATCTGCCAGTGGATCAGATGGAGGAATTTAACTTGAAAACACAAATTAGAAGACGTCTTTGAGTTTATCACTCTGAATGAAGAAAAATAAATGTTGATAGATACACAGGAATTTGATTGAGAAAGTGGGATGTGGACTACCTGCCAATTTGGAACAAGCCCTCGTGGCCTTCTAGAAGTGAGCGCAGCAGACAGATGGCCATGGCTGTCCTGCTGGGTCCGTCTGCAATCTGGTTGCTGTAATCTAGGTTCACTGTTAATTCACATTTAGCCCAAATCCTGCTTTTTGGCAAGTTCTTGGTGTCTCTCCCTGCATCTCTGCAGTGGGTTTCAAATTCAAAAAGCAGGACACATAACTCTTGTTCCAACACATTAGAGTTAGTCCCTCGTTTCTGCCTGCCCCAATCCTGTGGGTATTTGATCCTACCATTCAAAAGAGTCACTAGTTCCTCTTCTAATAAACCTGACTCCCTTACCTTTATCTAACCCATTGAAAATGCTAAGAATGTTAACGAAAATCAGTGCTTTTGCATAGAGCAGGAAAGGGGAGCAGTGGGGATTTGTGGGATACCACCTAGGCCCAGCACTCTAGTAGTAAGCAGTGGAGTTTAGTTCCTGAAACCATGCTTGGGGTCAGACTGCCTGACAGCACTACTCGCTGCGTGAGCTCAGGCAAACCACTTAGCCTCTCTGAGCCTTAATTTCCCCAACTATAAAATGGAAGGAAGGATGATGGTAAGATCGACCTCATAGGATTTGGGGTGGGGACGTTAACTGCGCTAATATATGCTCCTGACATATACTAGTGCTCAGTGTCCATTAGATTTTATTGTCATGTCATAAATCTTCATGCAAGCCCATGCATAGACGCTATACCTCTTTCTACATGTAAATAAGAAAATTGAGACTCAGAGCATTTAGGTAACTTGCTAGA
This sequence comes from Galago senegalensis, assembly GCA_963575145.1. Lineage (NCBI taxonomy): Eukaryota > Metazoa > Chordata > Mammalia > Primates > Galagidae > Galago > Galago senegalensis. The sequence continues at coordinate 30,953 of CAUYTI010002777.1, read as the reverse complement.
TAGCCAAGTGTACCTGGAAATTTATTCCAGACTGCCTGTCCTCAAAGCCCATCAGGACCACTGCACCAGGCAGCCATCCAGAAGGAAGCTCCATGCACGTTTCTGGGAATATGTGCTCTTCTCTCAGGCAGGGTTCCAACCATCACAATGCCATCTCTTCTTTTCTGTAATACTGAGAAAGAGAAAGCAAAAGTTGGTGTCAGCCAACAGGTAATGGAATGCTGGTCCCGTTAATTGCCCTAGGAGTGGAAGCATATCTGATGAGGATAAGTCTTTTCTTTTTTTTGAGACAGAGTCTTACTATGTCACCCTCAGTAGAGTGCTGTGACATCACAGCTCACAGCAACCTCCAACTCTGGGGCTTAAGTGACTCTCTTGCCTCAGACTCCCAAGTAGCTGAGACTACAGGTGCCCACCACAATGCCCGGCTACTTTTTTTTTTTTTTTTTGCTTGTAGTTGTCATTGTTGTTTGGCAGTCTCAGTCTGGATTTGAACCCTCCAGCTCTGATATACGTGGCTGGTGCCCTAGCTGCTGAGCTACAGGCGCTGAGCCCGATGAGGATGAGTCTTTCGTGAGTTAATTCTTATCTGAGGACCTGAGTGTGTGTTTGTTTCGTCCCTATTCCCAGCATGTTCCAGCAGACAGCAGAATATACTTGGCTTTAGTTAGAAATAACCTTAGCAAGATCGTTTCTGCAAAACACACATGCAAACTTGCACACACGTGGGCGTGTAAACACATACACTCAGCGGAGATGAAAACTAAAAATAGTTTTTCATTTTCTCTGCTCCACTGAGTGAGATCATACCTAGCAAAGGTTCTGTACCTCCAACCATCTACTTAGTTCAAACTTGCAGACAAGCATGAGACTATTATCCTGGCCTCTAGAAGTGAGAGGAGGGAAGACTGATTCTGTGAAGGGTTTGGAAGGAGGAAGGAAGGGAGGAGCCAAAACACTGTAGAGGCCTTTACATAACTATGGGAGATCACCAGTTCAAGATGGAATTGTTGAAGATTAAAACAAACAGTGCTTCTGTATGCAAAGCAGCCCCAGACAGCATGATGGATGGGAGCTAAATATATGCCAGCCCTGTCAAATTTCTTTCTGCTCTTCCTTATTGGAGATTTTGAGCCATCTCAGAGCTGGGTGTCTATGTGAGGCGTGAGGGCTGGAAACTGCCCTTCCTTGCCCAGGACCAGGTGTCTGGTCAGCCAGGGGGCAGCTCTGAGTATGAGGCATCGTAGTCCCCTGAAAGCTAAAGGAGAAGCTGATTGGTCCAGAGTTTGGGCTTCAACCAGGGCTTGCCAAACTTGCTGCGTGTTAAAATCACCAGGGGAAGCTTTTAAACGTTAGAAATCCCCAGCCACATTTCAGCTGAAATAGACTATAATTTAACAGGGGTCCTCAAACTTTGGAAAGAGAGTGCCAGTTCACTGTCCCTCAGACCACTGAAGGGCCGGTCTATAGCTTAAAAGGACAGGCAGCGGCTGAGCAGGACAGGCAGTGGTGGCAAAAACACCCTGCGGGCTGGATAAATGTCGTGAGCGGGCAGCATGTGGCCTGCAGGCCGTAGTTTGAGGATGCCTGATCTACCAGGAGAAACACACATGCCAGGAGTTTTGAAGCTCCACAGGGCATTCCAGTGTTCAGACAAGCCTGGGAACCACTGGCTTAGACATGTGGCTCTTACCTGGGGGAGATATTGCCCACTCACGCCCCAAGACATTAGGCGATGTCGGGATACTACACTGGTTGTCACACCTGGAGGATGGTGCTACTGACATCTAGTGGGAAGAGGCCAGGAATGCTGCCAAACATCCCCACAGTGGAGAATTACCTGGCCCAGAATGTCAACAGTGACCAGGTCAGGAAACCTGATTTATATCCTTGCTACCCAAAGTACAGTTAGTTCATGGACCTGCAGCATCAGCGGTCTACAAATGCAGAATCTCAGGCTCATGCCAAACCAACTGGATCAAAATCTGCATTTTTACAAGATCCCCTGGGGATTCATGTGCCCAATACATTTTAGAAGCACTAACTTAGATTATGTTAGGGCCGATTGGTCTAATCAGGAGGTCCCTTCATTTTAAAATCCTAGGCTGGATTTTCCATACATGGCAACCCTTCCTTTCACACCTGAAACTCTCCCCACAAAGCCTCCAGATTGTGTAAAGGAACGAGATCAGGCTTTAGAATCAGTTTGGTTCCCTGTTCAGGATAGAATCATTTTAAATTTTAACCTTGCTGGGTCTCAGTTGCCTAATCTGTAATGGGGAAATAATATAAAGACAAGATAAACTATGCAAAATTAAAGACAGCGCCTGAGCTGTGGGAGTTGGGATCTGAGCTTCAGCAACTTATTAGTTTTTACCTTGAGCAATGTATTTTTCTCTTTAAACCCCAAGTTCTTCATCTATTAAAAAATGCATAATCACACCTGATCCAGGTGATCCACGCGATGGATTTTAAGGCGCTAACCTGGAGTAGGCGCAGGTTATTTCCTGAACATGCCAAGAGCTCTATAAATGGGATCATCTTTCACTCAAACTGCACACCAAGCATCATAAACCCCTCCCCTGTATCAATCTGGTAGGGCATATGTTTGTAGTCACAGGCTTCCCTTCATCCATTCCGGGGCCAACACACAAGGGGGATGTTGTCATCTGCTGTTTTGTCTCATCACCTCTGTTGAGACTGCATCTCATGGGTGGGCGGTGCGCTTGCCTTCCCCTGCAATCCCACTGCAATTCCATTTGCGGTTGGGCGATGTGCACAAAAAGTCCTCAAAAATGTTTTCTGCTAGCAAGCTGGGATTCAAAGCCCCACAACTAGTAAAAGGGGAAACTGGGATTGGGTTCCTCCAGTCCTAAAACCCAGGTGGCTTTATGTCACCCATGAGCTCTCCTGCCCCAACATCACCGCCCCCTCTCACAGAATGAAATAATCAATTAACAGTCGCCTGGCAGGGTTTTCTGTAGGGACTTAAGTGTTCCTTTTTTCTCCTCAATTGGATTGTAAATGCATCAAAGCAGGGGCCATGCCTTTTTCCTTCCTTATTCTGTGTCCCTCCAGGTCCTTAATACGTGACGAGAGCACACAGCAGAAACTCAATAAACCTCTGTTGCCCAATTGACTGATTGATGAGTTGGTTGATTGATTAGGTCATGGTTGACTGAAGTAAATGCAGCATAAGCATAAGACACGCAGGTTGCCATTACACAACCTCCAGCTCTGTCTCCAGAAAACTCCTATAACTTCCAGAAGGTTTTAGTCGTTCAGGAAGTAGCCCTGACCTAGAACTGAAAACAAATGAGACACTCTATAAAGTGAGAATGGAGAGGAGGGGACAGGGAAGCATCAGAACCCCAGGCCCGCAGGTGGGAGAAAGTCCAACAGGGCACCGTGGAACAACAGTCAGGCTGAGCCTGGAGAGAAAGGGAGAAATGAGAGGAGGAGCGGATGGGAGAATGGGAGCCAGAAGGCACAACTCTGAAGACAGAGGCCACCCATGAGGCTGAGCGAAGAATAGTTTCCTGGGTGGGTCTGCAACAGGACGTCTGCCATTCAGATGAGTAGGCAGACACCTGGCTTCAGGGGCTTTGGAGAACATGATTAACATGGACAGGAGCATAAGAGACCCACCAGATGAGCCAGAGCAAGTTTCAACTATTCTAGCAGCCAACACTGCTGCTGAGTCCAAGTGCCTTGGCTCTAACCCAGGAACCGTAGGGCAGGAGCAGGAGGAGGCTCCATTTCCAATGATAAAGCTTAGATTAGAGCCACTGGACTTGTTCACAGAGATTTTCAATTCTACTTTTTGCTACAAATAGACTGTGCACCTGCTCCATGCTAACTGTGGCAAAGCAGCCATGCAAAGAACGTAAGTGAGCATCGACTTTGACTTAGCCCAGGTCAAAGGAAGACAGCCTACGTGGCCAATTTCTCATAAGAGATGGGGACCCAGCGTATCACAGCCACTGCCAGCCTCTGCCTCCTCCAGACTGGCTCAGGGGCTGGAGGTTTAGAAGAGAGATTTGCAACCACTCCATGGAATAAGGGTCTTCTGGGCTTTCCATGTGCTGGATCTGCCCAAACTCCTCACCTCTCCTGGAGGTGGGAGGACAGCTGTCATCTCTCCACGGCAGAACTGAAAACACCTAGACCTCAGCCTGTGGGGGAAAAAGCAGCCAGAGAACCAAGTGAGGAGCCAAAGAAAACTAAAGAGAAAAAGGAGAACAAAGGGAAAACCCAAACCCCAGCCCACCAAGCCCTGGAGGCCTCTGAGGCCTGAGAGTCTGATAAGGAATAAGAATGGAGAGTCAGAGAAGGGCCTGTTTGAAAGACTTTCTCCCAAGAGAGGATTCTTTTTCCTGAACTGATGTTCATGTGCCTCCCGTAGAAGAGAACCGTTCATGAAGACCCACACAGGAAAAACAGCCCACACCTGTTTCTCTGAGACCAGGAAGTATCACTGCTTTCTTCTGGCTGAGGAAAAAGAACATCTTGACATTCCTTTTTCCCACTCATTTAAGAGCTGAGATTTAAATCAATCTGGATTTTCTTTTATGCAGATTATCTGGAGGGTAACACAGAGAAGCAGAGACCCTGTTCCAGAACTATGGGGAAATGGCCTGGATCTCAGATGATCACTGTCAGCAAGGGAAAAAGGGGGCTGCATTCCAGGGATAACGGTATGCAATGGCATTCTTAAATTATTGTTGATAAAAAACAGAAGCTATAAAATGTGTGAATTTACACATGCACACTCTCTGTCTCTCGGTCTCCCTCACACCCATTCCCCAAGATGAAATTTGCTTGTAGAGAAGCTAAATAGGGTAACAGCACTTCTTTAATAATGTAATAAAAAAGATCCCCTCTCTGTCACGGTTAAAAGTTTAAAAATAAAAATTTTCACAAACATTGATAGGGATGAAATGAATCCTCTCATTTAAAAGGAGGAAGGAAATGAATGCCTAACCACCTGTGACTAAGAGCATCTTTTGACCAGGTGCTCTATAGAATTTACCTCATTTAACCCTCAAAAGACCCCAGTAAGAGCGTTCTTATCTCTCCCTTAACGGGTAAGAAAAATCAAGATTCATAGAGGCATCATAACATTCTCAAGATCTCACCAGCAATAAGTCAGCAATTTCATCACACATTTGCAAGTTGACAATGTAACGGACTTCTGCCCTTCTCTCACCAAACACACCTCAGCCCTAACATCCCGGGAGAAATAGTGCATCTCCCCTAAAGGCAGATGAGTTGCAAATCAGTCCACCAAGTGACCAACTAACATCCTTCCTTTTATAACCAGCCTCTGACTCCCACAAGGGATGAGAAAATGCAGTGTCTTCTCTGAGCACATTGATATTCATCCCGATCACCCTTCCTCCTTCTCCATTCCAGCAGCACAAAAATTACCAGCTCTGTTGTCAAATGCTGTATGTAATTGTGTTTAGCATAACGTCCCAGGGGAAAGGAATAGCCATCTGCGTTGTGATGGGCTGAGACCTGCAGGGTTCTACACTCCCTCTCCCTACCTAGCTCAGAGACTGGTGGACTCAGGTGGGGCTGGACATGTAGGAGCCACAAAGAAGAACGAAAGAGATGAGAATGTGAAACGGATGAGCACTTCTCACGAAGAAACAGCGATTGCTTTGCTTATCAAACCATGCCAACCTAGGCAACAAAAAAACCTATCTGCCCACTTTTTTTTTTTTTTTTGAGACAATCTCACTCTGTTGCCATGGGATCAGCCGAGCTCTCAGCAACCTCAGACTCCTGGGTTCAAGCCATCCTCCTGCCTCAGTCTCCTAAGTAACTAGGACTACAGCCCACAACAACACCTGGCTATGTTTCTATCTTTAGTAAAGAAAGTCTTGCTTTTGCTCAGGATGGTATTAACTCCTGAGCTCTAGCAATCCTCCTGCCTCAGTCTCCCAGAGTACTAGAATTACAGGCATGAGCCACCATGGCCGGCCATATCCGCCCACTTTTGATGCCCAAAAGACAAGTCCTTTCCAGGCCTATATGAGTAAATCAATAGAAAGCAACAAAAACATTGTTTAGGTAATTAGCCAGATCATGGAATAATGATCTCATTTAATTCTGTCTGCATGCCCTGGGGTGCGTAGTCAGGACAGCCATTTGACTTGCCCAAGGGGACACAGTTGACAAGTAGGCAATTTTGTTTCCAAGACTTGCCTTTCTGAGCCCCATCCTTTATCCTCCCCTGTGCCCTCCTCTGTACCTTACACACTATTCCCACAGAACCTCACTCCAGCCAACTAGGCCAGTTGAAAATCAACCAACCAAGAAGTAATTCTTGAAAAATCTCCCCAAACGAATGCAGGTCTCTCAAAAAGAAATCAACCTCATTATCACTGTCAGTGACAATTAAGTTTGACTCTCTGACACCAAGGGCAACAAAGTGAGACTCTGTCTCCAAACAAAGAGAGAGAATTAAGTTTACAGATTAAATGAATAAAAGTAAGGAAAAAATATGACTTAATAATTGTCTCAATTAAAAGTTTGGGTAAAGCACTCCAGCCTGAATGAGTAACCCAGTCCTTCCCTATCTTTCCATTTCGTTAACATCAGAGTGTGCCTTCCATTCATAAAGTCACCTCATGGTCCAAATGGCTGCTGGAGCACTTTCCATCACCCCAGAGCGCCAGGAAACGGGAAAAAGAAAGGAGAGGACAAAGGAGCTATTCTTCCTTTAAAGAGCCTTTTTACATTTAAGAGTCTGCCCAACAACTTTAGTTCACATCGTAGCCAGAAATACTCACCTGCTCATACCTAGCCACAAGGGAGCCTTGAAAATGTTGTCTACGCTGAGCACATCGTCACCCTGACTTACACTAAAGACAAAAGAGAGATGGTGGACAGAAAATAGCTGTCTCTGACACAGTCACCACCATCCTCATCCCCACTCCTTACAGAGGAATCGCTATACCTCATATCTTTACCTGGTGGTGCCCACAGTAACCCTACAAAGGGTACCATGTTTCCCATTTTATAGATTGGGAAATGGGGGTTCACAGAAACTAAGACATTTACACAAGGTCACAGAATTTAGACGTGAGCCTGGAAGACAGATTTATTACTAGTAACATTTGTCCTGATGTCAAACTCCATCAAGGACTCACTTAACATAATGGTCTAATACAATATAGGTTAATTAAGAGGAATCTTACTTTTAAATTCAAAGGCAATTGTTTACCCGGATAACACATCACTTATCTGTCTCCAAAGCCCCAGATTCTAACTATAGTATTATACTTTCACCCTCCCATGATAATTTCATGCCCTGACCAGTGGTGAAGAAATTACAGAATCAAGGAACCCTTAGGTCAGCCCAGGAGGAAGCTACCTGATATGCTTGAACAAGAACCAACTACAGCAACCTTGGGAATTTTGACCTAGCAGAAGAAGCATTATCCTCATTTTACTGAGGAGGATACCAGAAAGACTGAATTAGTGGTTACAACACACACACCCCTAAAACCTCCTCCTGTTGATCAAGTGGCAAGTGTCATTCTATTGAACGAATACCCACTTTTGCTCTTCTTTCTTCCCCTCTACTCATAGCTAAAGATTCATTTCTCTCTGTAGTTCATGCCTCTTGTGTCTTAAAACCTCTACAGTTATTTGCTTAGGAGTTCTTTTTTCATGACTATTTTAAGAGAAAGGCTGGCCTGGTGATAACCCCACTCCCAGTCTGCACATCCGCAGGCCTAATTGGTTCCCAAGTTCCCAAATGGGGTAAGGAGGTCAGTACCAAGAACAATACAGCTTCCCAGCTGCTACAGAGAGAGGAGAGAATTCCTGTTAGACTCACAAGCAAAATGTCAAACCAGAGAAAGCCTCAGCTAATAGCGTTCTGGCACTAGATGACTCAGCCAGGAGGACCTGAAAGCTGCTAAGAGCGGTTCCCTTAAATGCTCTGCTTTAGGGGTATGTTAATACATTACATCCATATCAACAGCAAATGTACCTGCGGATGCTGTTAGTAGAACTAGACCTGACAAATCACTTCCACTGTATACTAGGCACTTCAACTAGGCCTACCGTTAGTTAATACTGGGGACACAGGAGCCTGGGATCCTGTCCTCGAGTAATTTATAGTCAAGTGGGTGAGCCAGATACATGCATTAATAATTCTAAACCATAGACCTAGAGAGTCCTCTTCTGATGAATTCAGTGCTTTCTAATTTCAGAAAAGCATCATCAGCTTTCTCTCTCTCTCTAGGGCCACCACAGGGGACTGCCCAGAAAAGACAGCATTGGAAGATAGGCCTTGAATCCTGACGTCTTCCAGAAATACTGAGCCTCCCATGAAGAGCCCCAGCCCTTGCTCTTGGATTTTAAGGGGTTTGTCCCAGGAGCAGAAGCAGTCCCATTTCCACACGCATTAGTAATTAGTGTTTGACTTTTCCTGACGATTTCTTGGGGAGACCAAGAAAATGTTGAATCACACAATAAAAAAGTCTGTATGAGCTATTTTTTTTTTTTTTTTTTTGCTTTGCTCAAGTTTTTCTCCATTTCCTTTCTGCCTCACCTCTCCCTTCTTCTCCCATACACCTCTCCAATCTCATCACATGCCGGGCCATCAGCTCCCAAACACAGTCTGAATGTTCAACTCAGCAATAATGAGAGTCCAATAAGATGATGAAATAGGAGGTGCCATCTCTCATCCCCCCATAAAACCACCAGTTTACGCAACATCCCCAGATGGGGCAAAACTGTGGGAGCCCTGGAGTCTAGCTGAAAAGTTCCAGTGCTCAAGTACTGAAAAAACAGCAACAACAACAAAAAGCCCTAGAGTAGCTGCATTGATGATAGTCAGAGCAGTTTCCCTTCACCCACTTCACCCTCCCCCAGGGCAGCACAGCTCTGTGTTAAGTCCCCATGGCCCGCTATTTCTCCCATGAGAGGAAATGAGAGTAAAGGGAGGGTCTGGATTCTCCAGTCTAGTGGGACACTGCCCAGGAGGCCCTTTTCTGTCTCATTTCACCAGGAACAATGAGAGGATGAGTACAGATGGGTAGTCTGGGGACAGCTAAAAACAGGGAGAAAGGGTAAGAGCCCACAGCAACAGGCACACAGTTCCCAACAGCCAACCATGGATCCTTCGCACCTCCACCAAGAGTCTTACCCACACCTGTGCAGGACAAATTGTGTGCAGAATCCCCAAACCAGCCAATACACACTCCCAAACCTGACACACTCCCACCATGACAGCACACTATGCATCCCATGGATCTCAACAGCAGGTGGGGACTGTAGAGCCAGCTTGATTCTGCTGCTCTGGGATATGGTGCCCAACACAGCCCTACAAGGCACAAACGGGAGGTTATCAGTACCAGGCCAGATTCCCTTTAAAAGGAAATAAGAGAAGAGACATGACACTTTTCTAAAGCTAAGGTCTAAGAGATCCCCAGATATCGCCATAAAAGCCAATGTGAAATCAGTCTAAGTGTCCATTATTAACAGATGGATGGATAATGAAAATGTGGTGTATACATGGAACATACACAAATGGAATACTACTATTCAGCCTGGAAAAAGAAGCAAATCCTGTCATTTGCAACAATATGGATGGTCAGGCACTGTGGTTCATGCCTATACTCCTAGCACTCTGGGAGGGCAAGACCCAGAATCACTTGAGCTCAGTTCAAGACCAGCCTGAGCAAAAGTGAGAGCCTGTCTCTACTAAAACTAGGGGGGGGGGGAATTAGCTGGGCATTGTGGCAGCACCTGCAGTGCCAGCTACTTGGGTGATTGAAGCAGGAGGAGAGCTTGAACCCAGAAGTATGAGGTTGCTATGACCTAGGCTAATGCCACAACACCCTAACCTCAGCAACAGAGTGAGACTCAAAAACAAACAAAAAATATGTATGAACCTGAAGGACATTATGTTATAACATACAATATGTATCATATATGCAGAGAAAGACAAAAAGAGAGAGAAAGGGAGAATATATTTGAAACAACTTATCTAAAAGAAGTATAATAAGAATTTACTTAAGATAGAAAATAAAAATTCTAGCTAAGGAAAACTACCTCTAAGTAAAAATGTGTATCTTCCCAGCAGGCAGATTAAAGACACACATGTTACAAGTTTAGGAAAAGTGAATTCTTCTAGGCTTTGAAATAAGAAAAAAATATGCATTCCATGAGTATGCTCCTTAAAGAAGAACAGGTTTTATGGTTAAAGAGAAATAGGATTCTAAGAGCCACATTTTAGTAAATTATATTAATAAAATATCCCTTTTTCTCCTCCTGTTCTTCTCCAATGCTATGCTGAATCCCAGATTCCAACATAACTTTCTTCTTTGTTCTAGCTCTATCTCTTCCCTAAAGAATCTTTTTTATTTGAAAAAGTAAAAAGCACACACCAACTTAAATCAGTACTTCTCTCCCAGCTGTATTTATTTGACAGAAGTGACAAGCTTCAGTTGCCCACAAGTTCGCATCTGACTCATAGACTGAAGTGTCATTATGAGTTCTTCCCACCACAGGACACAAGGTGGGGTTAGTCGATGTCACTACAAAAAAAAAAAAAAATAGAAAGACTAAAGATAATACTTCTCAATCCTTGTTACCATGAAAACATAATTATGTATTTTATGTTTTTCAGAGGCGAGGGTCATGCCTGTCACAACACCTATTGGCTTGCAATCTTGTTGTCACCACTAGTCAAAAGGAAAGCATCAATTTATTTGAATGGCCTTTGTCAATGTTGGTCTGAGAGCGTGCTGCATGAAATAATAGTGATTAGCATTAAATTAGTGATGATGATAATAGTTACTGTTCATGATGTGCCTTCTATTCTAAGTGCGAGCACTTTGCAAATAGTATGTTATTTAATTCTCACAATCATCCTGCATATGATCCCCATTTTATTAATGAGAAGCTGAAGTTGACAGAGGTTAAGTATCTTGCAGATTCAAGCTAGCTGCAAGACAAAATCAAACCCATGTGTATCTCACTCCATGCAGATTGTGGAAGAACATCAGGAACGATGTCCTCAATAGAAATTTTGCCACCATCAAGAAGAGCTATGTGGTATGTGGCATTGGAGACTTGTGTCCAAAATACATTGATGCTAAAATGTTTTAATGTACTTGGGAATAAGTTTTCCAATGTGGCATTGGAGACAGTGCCATGACAATAAAACTTTGCTCTGCACAAGTGATTCTGTAGGAAGCAAGAGTGATACAGTGAGGCTGTCAACATGGCCCTTCCTATAAACCCCCCCCCTCCATAGCCCACCCAGTTCACATAGACAAGTCTCTTGGCTTTACTTTGTCTCAGGTAATCTAGGCTCCCTGGGTGATGGTTAATTTATGCATCAACTTGATTTGGTTTGGAGGATGACCAGATATCTGTTTAACTATTATCTCTGAGTGTGCCTGTGAGGGTGTTTCTGGAAAAGATTTAGCATGTGAACTGGTACGATATGTGAAGTAGTTGCCCCTCCCTAGTGAGTGAGCCATGTACAATCAGTTAAAGACCTGAATGGAACAAATGGCAGAGGGAAAAAGAATTCTCTCTCACTGCCTGACTACTTTGAGCTGGACTATCGGTTTTCTAGACTAGACTTTGTACTATCAGGGAACCTGAGACCTCAAGTCTTCAGATTCAGACTAAAACTATACCACTGGCTCTCCTGGGTCTCCAGCTTGCAAACAATAGTAGACCATGGGATTTTTTAGTCTCTATAATCACATCTATTGATTCTGTTTCTCAGGAGAACCCTGACTAATGTACCTAGTTCAAGATTGTTGGTTTATGAGTGACCCCCAATAAACAAATTAGATACCTTCTCCAGGAAATTTCAATTTGGAAATAAGAGAACTCAGTCTGGCCCTATCTATTGAAAATAAAAGGTAAAAATGCAGGCACTCTGCTCTGGGCTTACTGTGGTTTCAGCTCTGTGACTTGGTGGCAGATAAATCCTATCTTCAAAGGAAGATAGATAAACCCTATCTTCAAAGGAAGATAGATGAGATCTCTTTGAGAAGAAAGGAAGGTAGGCAAGGTCTGGAAAGCCTGTGGGTGTTCTGATTCCCATTCACTCCTGAGGGCCAGCTGCCCCTCTGTCCCGTGCCCTCTGACATGGATCTGTGTGCTTCTAACAAATTTCCCCTTTGATGCTTAAGGAAGATCTTGTAGACTCCTCCATGGATCTAAAAAGACTCCAACTCCTCAGGGCACTCTGATCAAAGCAAGTCTGGAGCCTCCTAGTGATCTAATTTAAGAACTACAACATGAATCCCAGAGAGGATTGAGAGCTGAATAACAAAAAACATCTCTCAAATTTTTCACTTCTAAGTGCCAATAACCTCTGCTTTCAGTTTGAAACAAACTGAAAAACTACTTCAAAGTAAGTCTCAGGCAAGAATCTGAACATCCAGCAGTCTATGTTGTTGGCTGAAGAGTATCTGTATCCTGCTAGCTGTGAGGTTGGAAGACACCTTTTTGATGTGATAACTAAGGACGGCTGAAGCAAGCATGATGGCATGTACCTGGAGTTCCAACTACTCAGGAGGCTGTGGGGGGAGGATTGCATTAGCCCAGGAGATTGAAACTGTAGAGTGTTACCACTATGCCTGTGAATAGCCACTGTGCTCCAGCGTGGGCAACATAGCAAGAATGCATATCTAAACAGTAAATAAATAAAAATAAAGATAGGCTTATAAAGCAAGAATGTTCACATGACACTATCCCACGGCAGGTGGCTTGAGGCCTGCGCGTTAAGATTCAATATTAAGTTGCTGCCTTGACACATGGTAAAACTGGGAGGGCCTTGAAGGGCCTAACCATATGTTTTCCTCTATTCCAAAGATAAGGGCCCCTCTCCAAAAGACTGCCCTTACCAAATGGACCAGGTGTGTTTCCTCCTTGTCCCTGAGTAGGAGGTCTCAATTCATTCCCCCACCTATGGAAATTTTTTTTCTTTTTTAGCAGTTTTTGGCTGGGGCTGGGCTTGAACCCTCCACCTCCAGCATATGGGGCCGGCGCCCTACTCCTTTGAGCCACAGGTCCCGCCCACCCATGGAATTTTTCTTTTTTTTTTTAATTTTTTAATTTTTATTTATTTATTTATTTTTGGTATTTTTCAAACAAACTAACCACATCCCCCACAAGAACCAGGCATCACTCTGCTCTTTTGATACTACACAGCCTGCCTCCCACAGACCCTGGCTGTCCACTCGGATCCCAAGTTCAACTCTGCTATGGCTCTGTGTGGCACAATGTCTTCCTCTCCCCAGACTGTGAGTATGAGTAATGAATAAACTGGTCTCAGTCACATCTGTCCAGTGCTGGGTGTCAGCGGCTTGGCCACCCCCACAACTCCAGGGTCTTTCCCCTGTGGTATGAAGAGTAGGCAATTCAAACACAAATATCTCCAGAGATTAATTTATGCACATATGCTAACATATGATAAAACTGGCTTAGCTCCAGGGGTGACAGAACCTTGTGTTCTATCCATCTCTTTGGAACTTCCCAAATAACTATTGCACTAGAATCCTTGTCTCAGTGTCTCCCTTGGGGAACCCAAATCATGACGATCAGAGGGCTTGTTGGAGGAAAAGATGCTTGCTGGAAGTTGCCATAACCAAAGGAAGTATCAGGCAGAGCAAGAGAAGAGGCTGCTCTGAGCAACAGAAGCTCCAAGGTGTTTTCTGAATTATTAATACCTCATGCTTGTGTCCAAAATACATTGACACTAAAATGTTTTAATGTACTTGGGAATAAGTTTTCCAAAGTCAGCTAACAAGGGTTTTGTTTCTTTGTTTTTGCTTTCTTGAGACAGAGTCTCAAGCTGTCACCCTGGGTAGAGTGCCACAGCATCACAGCTCACAGCAACCTCCAACTCCTGGGCTTAAGTGATTCTCTTGCCTCAACCTCCCAAGTCACTGGGACTACAGGTGCCCACCACAAGGCCCGGCTATTTTTTGGGTGTAGTTGTCATTGTTGTTTGGCGGGCCCAGACTGGATTCAAACCCGCCAGTTTTGATGTACGTGGCTGGCACCCTAGCCATTAAGCTACAGACACCGAGCCCTAACTACAGTTTTATACTATTGAAAGGCAATTTTCTAGACACCGGTGGTTCTGAAAGTGTGGTTGCCAGACAGCATCACGTTGGGGGAACTTGTTAGAAATGAAGATTCTCAGGCCCACCCAGGTACTTGGAAAGTCAGGAGGAGCTACCTCTAGCAGTCTGTGCTTTAAACAAGCATGCCAGGTGGTGCTGATGCGCACGCCAGTTGGAGAACCACCAGCGTATGCTGTAGAAAAGTGCTCAGGACCGCGGGCAGTGTGAACAAGCAGCTTCACAGGAAGGCGGGGTCTGATCTTGGGACAGTGGGGTTTCCTACCATGCCACGCTCTGGATCTGCTTTGGGGTGTGTCATTTATCCTTTCTGAGATTTATTATTTATTTCTGCCTCTAAAACAATCATTAACAATAGCACACAGGCTACCATGAGAATGAAATGCAGTGATGTGTTTGCCAGTTCTTCATAACTGTTATTACACTACAGAAATATAAAGCGAGCAGGCAGAAAGCTTTTAAAAAGCAGCAGCAGTAGCAGGAGAGCAGCTTGGTTGGAGTTTCCAGCTTGTTCTCAACAGCCCTCCTAGGGCCCGGGCAGCAGCTGGGATGGGCCCCACATCTCAGCTAATTCAGCAGCCATTTGTCTGCCCTTGTGACAGGCAGGAGAGCCTCTCTCCTCCTGTGCCTGCAGCCTCCGGGGACTGACTGGACTCCTAGCGAGCACAGGCAGCCACTGCCAAGTGATGTCCTCCCTGCCCTGCGGTTACAGATAGTGGTGATTTACAAAGAGCATGTTTTACAGATGTCTGGCTCAGCGGTTTCTCACTGTACTGTCTTCAAATGCACTGGTGAAAGAGAAAAGAGTGACGAGGGAGTAAGAAGGAGCAGGGGGGTGTCAACCAACTCCCTGAGACCCCCCTCCTCCCTGTCTCTGCTTGGCTTGCTCCAAGGCTTCCCTGTCTGAAATGAAGGGGCGATTAGGTTGCAGACCAAGCAGGCTCTACAGAGCTCTAAGGAGAGGGACGATCTGAGGAGGGGGCTTGATTCAAAATCAGGTAAGCAGTTTGCTTCTGCCTCTTCTCTGTTTACAAAACAAAAACATGGGGCTGCCAAGCAGCCCTGAGCTCTGCTGGGAAGGGCTGTCAGCAGGCTCTGGTGGTGGAGAAGGGCCACAGCTTATGAATATCAAAGACTCTCCTCCTCTGCAGGTGGACTGTCGCTGTTCAGCCTCATCTCCTGGAATCCCAATTGGCCTTTGAGGCTGAGTGCTGCAGAAAAACTGATGAGCATAAAAAATAGAACACAACAGGGCCATGAGATGGATCCAGCAGATTTTCCTGGCATCTCAGGTGTCCCAGATAGAAGGCAGGGTTCCCTGACCCCCAGAACCCATCGTGGTACTAAGATGTTCCAGTAAAGAAAGAGCAAACCACGAAGAGCTTATTGTGTATTTTGTTTCTTCAAGTATAAAAAGCTAGGGAGAAATTAGGCTCTTTTACCAAAGGGGGAAAAAATGTCTGTGATTGATGTGTTTTCTTCTACAAAGTCAGACAAGATGACCTCCAAATCACTCCCAATTCTGAGATTGAAATGTTGCAGCAATTCTACCTGCTAGAAAATATAAAAGACTATAGTCCTTGCACAAAGTTACGACTCCAAGCACAAAATTCTTGGAGCTATTTTTACTTAATGCTTAAGATTATTCTCAAGTGTTTAAACTTTTCACCTAAATAGCATGGCCTGGTCCCGACTCCAGAAGCACAGATTGAAATGGCATTGCACCTCCCAAGGAGAAGAAAAAGCAGATAAAATTGTCAACCAAAGGAAAAAGGATGAACAATTGCCTTTCTTGTGGCTCTGAACAAATTTTGTACATTGATTTAGAGCTCATAACATTACCAAGGAAGGAGGGCAGGAGAGGCTGTGTGTCTGGAATCCTGGCTCCATATGGATGGCTCAAAAATATCACTGGACCTGGCACAGCAGCCAAGAAGGACGAAAAATGGGAGAAAACCCAGAACAGAAAGAATAGCCCAACCCTGTGGTTGTCTAAGCCCAATTTCTCTCTTTCCTATTCTTCCTTCCCACTAGCGCTCTCCTAAGCCTGTAGCTATGGTTTTTCACATTTTTTGTTTGTACAGATGCCAGTTTAGCTCAGGGAACAAAATAAACCATAGCTTTCAATTAAATATGCTGTGAAAACTGGAAGTTCATGTTTGGCCAGAAGTTTACCCACATTAAGCCAAGGACTGCAGCCTGGGAATCCTGTCTAGCATTCCTTTGTCTTTTATTTCCACCATAAGAGGATCAGGGGATGACACATCTCCAACTGGAAGCATATTTGGAATCTGTGTACAACAGCGCAGTGTGAAGCTGTAGGAATCCGGGACTGGCCATCTTGCAGCAATGGGACACTCACAAAGAGACTGTTACACTTCCCTGACATCTCAAAGCAGATCGCTGATGGGTTTGAGAATATACAGTCACCTATGATACCCTTTTAGCCTTTATAAATATTCAACAGCGTCGTCTCCTTGGGCTGCCCTCTGTTTGATCCTCACATGATAGAGACAGGAATTGCCCATAAAGTGCCAGGTTTTCATTCCACAAATGCCACTCAACCTCCACAGCCAGAAATCAGGGTTTGCTGAGGCGAGAGCAGGTAGTATGTCCAGGGAGCTTGGCCCTTCCAGGGGACGGAAGGTTGAGACCTAGACTCCATTCTCTTTGGAGTTTCAATGTTTTTTATTTTATTTTATTTTATTTATTGACTTATTTGTATAGCGTCTCACTCTGGCACCCAGGCTAGAGTGCAGCGGTGTCATCCTAGCTTACATTAACCTCAAACCCCTGGCCTCAGACAGTCCTCCTGCCTCACCTTCCCAAGTATTGGGACAATACACACCAGCCACAAAGCCTGGCTAATTTTTCTATTTTTTGTAGAGACAGAGTCTCCCTTTTGCTTAAGCTGAGTTCCAATGTTTTTGTTACAAATCTATTATGATGCCTTTTTTTTTTTAATTATTTAAGACAGAGTTTCATTCTGTCTCCCTGCCTGGGCAAAATGCTATGGAGTCATAGCTCACAGCAACCTCAAACTCTTGGACTCAAATGATCCTCTTGCTTCAGTCTCCCAAGTAGCTGGGACTATAGGTACCCACCACAATGCATGGCTGTTTTTTCTATTTTTGGCAG
This sequence comes from Galago senegalensis, assembly GCA_963575145.1. NCBI lineage: Eukaryota > Metazoa > Chordata > Mammalia > Primates > Galagidae > Galago > Galago senegalensis. The sequence continues at coordinate 13,677 of CAUYTI010002777.1, read as the reverse complement.
AAATGGAGGCTCTTTCTTACTCAGGTTGGTCTCCAACTCCTGAGCTCAAAAAATCCATATACCTCGGCCTTCCAGAATGCTAGGATTATAGGAATGAGTCTCTGTACCCAAACTGTTATCACCTAACATCCATCAAAATGGTGGGATAGTAGAGCCTATATCCAGACAGTGCTTAGTGCCAGTCGCTCAGTGACACACTCAGCCTGATGGATGAACAAGGCAGTTCTGGCTGCAGTAGCCCATCCACCCATTCAGAGAACATAACAGATGCTTCTCCCACTGAATTTATCCCAAGGACTCCTTTCTCTAACCTCTGTGGTTGCCCCTTTCCCAAGGGCTACCTACTCTCATGGGTGGATTCCCTGTCTTGATCCCTGTGGTAGAATCTTTATTCTACTAAACTTCCTTGCCTCTCCAGCACCCTGAGCTCCCCAAATGCACACACACCCCCACCACATCCTGCCTTTTCTTTCCCGCAGCCTTTCAGCTGAGCAAGTCATCACCTCACTCCACACATCATGTTCCTAGAAGGAGCTAAGGGTGGTTGGGATCCTTAAGACCAAAAAAGGGCCAGGTACAACAGGGTGACAACACAGTGACTGTTTAGGAGACAACCGCAATAAAAGAAATGCCAGCAGCCTGAACAGGGATTGAGGTGGTGGAGAGGTTGAGAAGGACTCAGACCCAGAGAGCTTGCAGGACTTGCTAATGGACTAGATGGTGGCCAAGAGAGAAACAGAATGATGACTGTTACATTTTTGTTTTACATAACTAGGTCATTGGTGGTGCCATTCACTGAAATGGGGGAGACAGAAGGTGAGAAGAGGTGGCCATCAGGAGGTCACCTATGAACCTGACTTGAGGTGCTTGTTACAAATCAAAGCAGAAATGTGAATACAGTCAGATATAGAAATGTGGAGCCAGGGATATAGATCTTGGAATAATCATTTTTCACAACCTATTTTGTTCCCTCAAGCACTGGTGAATGGGAACATTTTAGTTGATGAAATCAACCGAGGGCCTAATACAAGGTCAGACAATTAAGTTTGCAAGCTTCTCCTGGACAAAATGCTACACACCTCATTGCCAAATATCACCTTTGAAGTACTCCCTTTGGGAAGCTGTGCACTGATGCCAGCACCTAGTCAACCCTTCAACGCAATTTTGGAACTCTTTTTCCGCAACAGCCATCCGAGTTGTCATTGTACAAGGTCTGACACTGAAGTGTTCAAACTCATCCTAGAGAAAGTGCTCCGTACCTCATTGCTGAGTATCACTATGGTCACCAGATGGCCATACTCATATGTGCCCTGAGGAGTAATGAGCAAATTCAGATGAGAGACCGAGAAGTTTGCTCAAACTCCCTAAACTAAACAAGTGTCTGATTTAAACCGAGGTCAGCTATTCTTATGTCTAGTCTTTTATTGAACATTGCTTAGGTCCCTGCTCGACAGCATGAGATCTAAAAGATACTAGAATCAAAGAGATAATTGGAACAGAACAAATGCTAATTAAATGTTAATTATTATCATTATTCACGTATGAGGAGCTAATCAGTGAAGAAGACAAAGACATAAACATAATTATGAACCTTTTTGGAAAGCAACATTAGAGACCATCCAGTGTGTGATGGCGATAGCAAAGAAGGTTGCCTGATCCCGGCCAGTGGGCCTGTGTGCCTCTCACACCTGCCCTCTTTCTGTCCACTGTGCTCATAATTAGGCCAAGGGCACCCAGTTCTCCTGCGGCAGAACTGAAGCTGTAACTCACTTATATGATTCCCAATTGGGACTTCATGCACTGGTGACATTGCTGTACTAGGACCAAACGCTCACATCTCAGTGAAAAGTGAAGACCCAGGCAGCCCCGGGGCTATTTCAGTGACCTACATTCTCTGTTTAGGAATTGAGTATTTCTTCTCCACTGGCGTGCTGGCATCTGCACAGTGGTGATTTAGCAACAAAGAAATCCATGCCTTAACTCTGTCTCATTAAAGGAAGCGGGAGGGAAGGTGGGAGGTGGAGCGAGACTCTCAGGATCCCTCACACATCTGTGCCTCCACATAGAACACACACAAAGTGCAGGCAACCATGCTAAAAACAATTACACGTGTGCTACGCGCCGGGAACTGTTCTAAGGACTTTTCATGCATTGTCTGTCCTTATCCTCACAACAATCACAGGAAAATATTAGCCCCACTTCACACAAAAGGGAACCTGAATCCCCCAGTGTCATAACAGGTAGACCCAGGATGGGAACCAGGCAGTGTCACCTTAGAGCCCACCCTCTTGGCCACTGTGTCACACTAAACTAACATTTCTATAAAAGGTGGGACCACGCCTACGGAGCATATAGCAAGGGTAAGAGTCAAATCTATCAAGTATTGAATGCAAATGTCTTAACCCTGTGATTAAGGAAATGAGGTGAAGGCTATGTTAATTAGTAGGATGTAAGCACACCAATTTGTACAAATAATCAACACATTGAATCCCACAAAGGCATAAACGTATTCATGATCTATGTATATACGACTTAATTTTAAAAAAGTAAAAAAATAAAATGTCAGGAAGAAGTTAGATGCTCAGAGATTATAAAAAGAAAATAAATAAGTGCTATAGAAGCAAAAAATAAATAAATAAAAGGCACCCCACTGACTTCACGGCTTGTGTCCCTCTGCACAACAGCACATACCAACACTTACATCCAGGGCAGCACAGCGGCTACCTGAGGAGGAAGATTACCCAGCAGCCCACCACCCCTCCATTCTCCCCTCCACCCTCCCCAAATGCTCCCTAACAAGCTGTCCCAATTTATACAATCACTTTGTGTTTCTCTGCGCAGGTCTGATTCAAGCCATGCAGAAAACTTGCATACAATTATGGTGTGTTCGTAGATACTGGGAACCCTTTCCATTTTGCTGCCCGTCTTAAGCTGCTAAACTGCTAATAAAATACAATAATGTGATTTATCTCCAAACACAAAGAAACATCTCCACAAATTGGATTTACTTTATCTTCCCCAAAAACGTGGTTTGGGGTTTTCCAAGATGTCCTTTTCACAGCATTGTCCTCGTGATAAGATGACTTTGCAAAAAGGGAAAGCACTTCATTTGTACCCACTCTCCTATCTGATTCCTAGAAAGATCCGGGAGCCTCTGCTGAGCTCCCAGCTTCGTTGCTAAATCACCATCGTGAGGGCAATTGTGTTATTTCTCCCTTCTGTTCCTGTCCTACCCATGAGTCCCAGCTCCTGGGAGAGGGACTCAGGGACTATGGAACTAAGCAGGCCATCTTCTCCCTCTTATCCTATACCCATCATCCTCAAGGCAAAAGGACCATAATGACCCAGTGTCTTCTGTCCTTTATTCCCAGTCTCCCCCACTCCACCCTCACCCTCTGTAGTCAGAACCTCACCCACCCACCCACCCAAATCCTAATCCTTTCCCTGGAGCCCAGGGAAGTCTCCATGTTATTGTAACCTTGCTCTTTCTCCCTCATTCTCTTCCCCAGTGGTTCTCAAACCTTCTTCAGTTGGCTGTTCCATCAAGCTTTATTTATAGTGCTATCCTCAGGGAAGGATGCTCCTTTGGCGACTCTGTACTCTCATTAGGGGCTCATGCTGTGGTTTGTTTTCAGGGTTGTAGTTGGGCTGTGGCTGCAGGTGTGGAGACCTACTGTTTTCTGTGTGCTTCTTTGCCTACTCTCAGATTGTGAGTCTTCCTTTTCAAACACAGTCCCCTCCTCCTGAGCCTCCAGCCCCAGTCAGTCCTGCCCTTTCTTTATTCCATTGCTGGTGCAGCCTGAGTCTTCTGCTGCACTTAAGGAGACCTCCGGAGCCTGGTCTCTTCTCCTCCCCCATCCAAACCCACCATCATGCTGGACAATGTCTCACCCACATGAGTGGCCCCACTTCCTCCACTCACGCCACCCACATAAAGAAGGCTACCCAACTGGTCAAGATCCTTGATCTCCTCTAAGGAAAAGTTTAATTTTCTTCTCACTTTGGGGATCCCTTCCCATGATCACATCTTGCATTCTCTTCATCTAGAATGGTGCTTACTCTGATGCCTAAATTTGAAGACCATATCTTTCCTGCTGGCTTTTCTCCCACTAACCATGATCTTATGTGCCTTTCAGACCTTTTCCCCACAGTCGCTTTCCTATTCCTCTGTTGGCCTTGCCTTCCTTCATTTCCTGTGTCCATAATCTTGGATCACAGGGCCAAACATTTCACTGTAATTCTCCCCCACGTTTTCATTTACACCCTCCCTGTCCCCCCTTTGGACCCTGTCATTTAATCCTTAGTGGTAGTTTATTGCACTAAGTTGGGCTCCTGAACCAATATTAACAAATCCATAATCAACAAATGCTATGATCCAGTACGCACATAGTTTGTAACAGGAAGTAAGAATAAACACATATCCCGAAAAATCTGAAAGTATACCAGTGGCCACGAGGAGCCACATGGAGATCAGAACAAGCACAAACTGTGGGAAATGGAAGTTATAATGAGAGAGAAACTCTAAATAAGCTATGCATTCTTCACAATAGAAAATTCAAGTTTGTTTTCAATGCTTCTGTCCTCCTTATGCTTCATATCCCATTCAGTCACTTGGTCACCAGGTCCAATTAATGCTGCTTGAGAATCCACCCCCTTCTTGTTCATCTGCTGCTGCTCTACCAAGGCTACTGTGCTTTCAGAGGAGTTTAGGAGTCTTCCACTCAGTCTTCTAGTCATTAATCTCTCTTCCATGCCCTCCACACTGCCACTAGGATTGTTTCTTAGGAGACAAATCTGAATTTTCCCTTCCATGCTTACCTTTCCCTTCCATGCTCACTTGCACTGTCTGCATGACCAGCTTTCAGCCTCCTTCACAGAGAACTCATGTTGAAAATTTGAAATGCAGAAAATATACACTTTATGGGTGACTCTATTTACATCATCTTTACCATGCTGCCTCTGTATTAGTGCCATAGCCGTCATCCTCCCTGGCCCCTTCATCATGCTTCCTCTACTTTAGTGCATCTAATTTCTTATGAAATTCCAAGTATGATCAACTCCTTTGAGCCAGCACAACTCATGATTTGTTCTCTTCAATGTCTAACAAACTCTCACCTCTCTTTTGAATTGACTACTACTCTAAGCAGAGTTGATCCCTGCCTTCTCTAAGCTTCTGTAGGGTACTGTTCATATATCTATTTACTTTTTCTAATCCATTTTTGTGGCAAATTAAAGATGGCCACAAATTCTTTAACATGCCTCCCATTAAGAGGTAGACATGCATCCCATTAAGAGGTAAAGTGTGTGTCCCCTCTTTTTGAGTTTAGGTGGGCCTATTGATTAATAAAATATAGCAAGAGCAATTTCAGGCCTTAAAAAACTACCAGTTTCCACTGTCTTTTACCTTGAAAACTCTTTCTGAGAGTCTTGAGCAGCCCTATAAAAACTCTTGACTACACTGAGGCTGCCATCCTGGAGAGACCACCTGTGGTGAGCTCTCTGACAGCTCCAGCTAAGTCTCACCTTCTAACCATCCCCACCAAGGCACCAGTTGTGTGCACGAAACCATTTCAATGATCCAGATCAGTCTGTCCACCAAACAGTGACCACTGAGTGGCCTCTTTGGACAACACACAGAATGAAAAATTGCCCAAAAGAGCTTTGCCCAAATTTCTAACTCAAAATACGAAGTTATGAATACATGATGTAATAAAAAATAGCTATTGTTTTAAGCTGCTAAGTTTGGAGTGGTTTTTACACAATATTTAATTCTAGAGTAGAATACACTTAAATTAAAAATTGTTCAGTATCACTCAATTCTAGAGCAGGCGCTTCTAAGTGGAAATGTCAAGACTGAATCTGTACCTACAAAATCATGTATACCACCTGTGAACAACTCATGCATGTTGAATGCACAAATCACCAAAGAACATTCTATTTCACACTTTGTGATCTGCCCTTTGCAGCCAAAAAGGCTGTAGTGACATGTTGTCTATATATTGTTCCACATAGTGGTGTAAAGCAACACAAATTTGTATTACAGGTCTAGCAGTCAGAAGTCCTGCAGGACTGCGATTCCTCTGGGGTCTCTAGAGGAGAATCCATAACCTTGCCTCTTGCTTGTGGCCCCTTCCATTCCTGTATCTCTCTATTTCTCTGGCCTTTCTGTGTCCTTCTCATTATAAAAACCCTGTGATTGCATTAGGTCCACTGGATAATTCAGGATACTGTCCTCATTTCAAATCCTTAATCACATCTGCAAAATACCTTTTGCTCTAATCTAAAGTAACAAATTCACAGATTCCAAGGACTAGGAAGTGAACATTTTCAGCAAGTGGCTATTCTGCCTGCCACATCATCAAAAGCCTCAGATTCCTTGAGAGCTTCTGACATCAACAATAGGAGATTGGAGCATGTAGATGAGTTCAATGTCTTCAGCCTTGTTCACACTACACATACATTTCTTAGGACTTTACGGATATTCTAATATTCAAAATACTATTGCCTGGCTCTTAAGATGTGAAAAAGTGTTTAAGTTGTAAGTGATGGGCTATGCCATGGGCAAAGCAAGTGACCTTGCATGTGAAGTATCCGGAATCTGAGGGTGTGCTGCCAGACCACCAGCACAGTTCATACTCACCTGACAGAGAAACTCCAGGATCAGGAAGATGGTGGAGTGAATCTTGGGGTGAATCTCATTGGTTATACTCTGGGTGTGCTGTCCTGTCCTTGGGGTGAATCTCATTGGTTATACTCTGGGTGTGCTGTCCTCTCTAGTTCCCTATAGTTGGGGGAAATCTGATAATGGAAGCTAAGTTGGTGCTTTCCCTAGTTACTGTTTGTCAAAGGTCTAGACAGTTCAACCCAGCATGGGTGCCTTGTGTAGTGTTCTTGAGTTTCTACAGAAGTGGCAAATTTTACTAAGTAATAAGCTTCCTTCTCTTAAGTGTTGCTTTTTGTTGTTTTGATTATTTTAAATTTCAGATTGATATGAGGGTACAAATAATTACATGTTTTGCATTTGTTAGGTAATGTCCAAGTTGTAGTTAAGCCTTCACACAGGGGCGTGCCATATACCCTTACATTGTGCCCATTAGGTGACACCTTAACATCCCTCTCCCCCCCACACCCCTCAGAATTTAATTGTGTTTTTCTCTCCTGTGAGCATATAGTTGTTCATCTACCAGTTTCATATTAGTATTGAGTACATTGGATTCCTGCTTTTCCATTCTCATGATACTTTACTAAGGAGAATGTTCTTCATTCCATCCTTGTTAATACAAAAGATGTAAAGTCTTCATCTTTTCATTGCTTAATAATATTCCATGGGATACATATAGCACAGTTTGTTGATCCGTTCATGAGTTGATGGATATTTGGGTTGATGCCACATCTTGATGATCATGAATTAAGCCACAATAATCATTCTTGTGGGGTGGCGCCTGTGGCTCAAGGAGTAGGGCACCAGCCCAATATGCTGAAGGTGGCGGGTTCAAACCCAGCCACAGCCAAAAAAATAATCATCATCATCATTCTTGTGCAAATGTCCTTATGGTAAAATGATTTTTTTTTTCTTCTGAGTAGATACCCTAGTAATGGGATTGTGAGATCAAATAGAAGATTAACTTTTAACTATTTGAAGATTGTCCATACTTCTTCCCAAAGAGACTGTATTACTTGCAATCCCACCAGCAGTGTAAAAGTGTTCCCTTCTCTCCACATCCATGCCAACATGTGCAGCTTTGGGACTTTGTGATGTGGGCTGTTCTCACTGGAGTTAGGTGACATCTCAAGATGGTTTTGATTTGCATTTCTCTGATAATTAGGGATGATGAACATTTTTTCATGTGTTTGTTAGGCATTCATCTGTCTTCTTTGGAGAAGTTTTAATTTATACACTTAAGTGTAGAGTAACTTACACATATGAAGGACCCCATAAATACCATGTAGAAAGGCTCAACCTGAAAGATAACCCTTACCCATATGCACCCCTCCTCACCCTGCCCCACTATTAACTGTTTCTTATTTATCTGTTTCTTTGTGCCAGTGCTCATCATAAGGACTTAGTTGACATTCCTCAACTCTATGCCTTCTGCCCTCTATCCTTCGATTATATAGGGTACTATAAATCATGTCTGATTCTCTTGGTCAGCCATATGGTCAACTGAGATGAAAGATGAAACAGTACAGCTAGAGAAATCAACTTTCAAAGAGTTCTACACATTTTTACATGACTCCCAGTAAGATCAGCTGAAGAATGGAACCTACAATCAGAAAGAAGTTTTGATTTCAAGTCCTGTCTTGCACAGACAAGTTCACTTCAGCTCCAGGGGCTTAGACCAGGACCTAATAAACTTTTCTATTAAAAAAACCACATAGCAAATATTTCAGGGTTTACAGGTCATAGTAAATACACAACTCTGCCATTACTACCTATAAGACGCCACAGGCAATCCATAAATGAATGGATGTGGCTACACTGCAAATAAAACTTTATTTACAAACACAGAACACAGCTGGTTTTGGCCCTGAGGCTGTAGTTTGCCACCCTCTTGCCTAGACTATTACAGGGAGATGATAAAATCGCACAGGATAGCTATAAGTATGAACCAGATAAAGGTGCGACAGTCTTCCATAGGTAGTAAAGCATGTGACATGTGAGAGGAGAGGTGGGATGGGAGGGAGGCAAAGGACACTGAGGATAACCTTGCCCTGCTCCCTCAGTTGCTGAAGGCTACTCTGTTTATTACAGCATATCATGTACAAGGAAGCACTGAAAACGACTGTGCTGAACCTTCCGTCTTGTTTCTGTGAGCCAAATTTGAAATAGTATTTAAAGTCCTGTTTCGTACAGCATGCTTGATTTAAGATTGGTTTAATACTTTCCCGAGCCCATAGACTGGGCTGTTTTGAACACTAGGTTTAACATCTCACACAATTAACTGTGTAAAAAAGTTTCAGGCAAGGAATTCTCACAGCTCTATTCTTTTAACGACCAACCAAGAATTGTTGATATGTCAGGCACTATGCCAGAGGGCTGTGGATACAGAAATGAGTGAGACATCAATTTAAGTTGAGTCGATGGTTTAGCAAGGAAAGCACACATGTATAAAGGGAACAATAGAAAACTGCAAGAATTATTTTTTAAAAAGAGAGAGATTTAGTGAAATGCTGACATTCATGCTGCCTCATATCTTTTATACATCTTTACAGCGTGTTGGTAGATCTCCACATTTCAAATTCTGCCATCTCAATGTAGAATCAAAAAACAAAACGTTCCCTGTTTCCCCTGATATTGGAATGCAGGCATGTGACTTTGTTTCTACCAATCAGACATAACTCCACAAGACCTGGATTTGCAAGTGAGCTACGTGTGGAGACAGGGGAAAGGGTGGGGCACCCACTCCTTGGGTATTAGTGGCCTCAGAGGTGTGGTTCTGGAAACTGAGGCAGAAGCCACTTCTTTCCATTGTGGTTCTGGGAGCTGTCACTAGAAAATAAATCTGGAACTGTTTCCTCAGCCCTTCTAGCATCTCAGCAAACTTTCTCATTTCCTCAATGGACTCCTTTTTTTTTTACACTAACTAAAGTGGGTTCCTGCCAGCTGCCACTAAGAACCTGATCATACATGGAGAATGTTCAGGGTTACCTAGGATTAAATGGCAAAAGAAAGTTCTAAGAGGATCCTAAAAGGACATTCCAGACTGAATGAATTGCATCTGCCAAGACCCAGAAGCATAGGAGAGCGTGCTTTGTTCTGAAAATGAAGGTGAATGTGGTTGAAATATTTGGGGCATAAGAAAAGGGACCAGCCATGTTGCTGAAAATGTAGGCAGGGATCATGAAGGTTCTTCAATGCTTTGATCAGGTACTTATATACTGGATAAATGGGGAGGCATTAAATGGCTTTAAGCAGGAGATTATTAATATCAGATTAGCAGTTTTGGAAGATCCCTTGGCAGGAGTGTCTGGAATTACATGCAGGGTGGGAAAGAGACCAAGGCAGGGAGAACTATTAGGAGGCAATTGCAGTCATTTAGGTTGAAGCACTGGTGGCTTAAACAGGGGGAGAAAGCAGATTGATTTGTTCTCCTGAGATTTTGATTCAATCAAAAAAGAAGAAACACAGCAGATTCACCAATATGTTGCCTCTCTACAAGGAAAGATAATATTCCATTAAAATCATCTAAATTGCAACCTTGAATCTCTGTTTCCCCAGAGCAACGCTGCACAGAGCCAGTGCGCCCAAGCCCTGTGCACACTGAAGTGAATGTTTATGCGTCTCTAGAAGGGCACTGGAGGCAATAAGATAAAAAGCCCTGTTTTATGGCTATTGCCCAGAGCATTCCTTTCAGGAGGAGAGGGCCTCTGGGACAAGCTGTGAGATAAATCTTATAAAGGTGACATGGTTATTCATTTCCACAGAGTCCCATTTGTCACTGGGTTTCTACATCCAATTTCCATCCCCTGGTATAGGGCAGCTCATCAGGAAATTTCCCTACCTCAGGAAGCTGGGATTACTAGCCATCTGTGCCTTCTAGCATGAAGGCTCCGGTTTTCTGAATAATTTTCCTATTCAAAGAAGAGAAAGAAGGACCAGGAGTATGGGATTCCAGAAACAGGAGGGCAAAAGAAAAACTAAGGAAGAAAAGAAGATAACACAAGTCTTCTCAGCAGGCCTCCCTCCTGCACATCCACAAGGTGCCTCTTCCCTTTCCCTCCCTCCACTTGAAGTTGTGAAAATATGTAAGGTTTAAAGGAGCACATTTGAAAAGACAGTAGAGTCACCGGTAATCACATCATCTTAGCATAATTAGCTTTCCTTTTTGTGTGTTCATTCCCATCTGTTGTCCTCCCCTTGGGTTGCTAACTTTAGAGTTCTCATTAGAATATATTTTCTTAGGCCCAGTTCCCCAGCAAAGCACATTCTGAGTTAGTCCTTCATGCTGGAGGCTTATGGGCAAAGCTTTTATATACACACAGCACCCATCGTGGGGTGTAAGGGAGGCACAGCTGGCCAGCAGGAGACCCTGGGCTGGAATGCAGCAGCCAGAGAGGCCTCAACCCACCCCAGGGCAACACAGAGTCCCCACACTAAGGCAGGTTTCCATCTTTATACCCTGAACCAACTAACTGGCAAATTCAGACTTCCTCGAGGCAAAAGTGTCAGAGAAGACCACAGTTGTTAGCCACAGCAGGCAACACTCCTGGAAACTGGGGGAATGAAGGCTGTGATCCTAAAGGCCCAATTAAGGTGGAGTGCAGTTGGCAGCGCCTGTAGCTCAGTCGGCAGGGCACCGGCCACATTTACCTAGAGTGGTAGGTTCGAACCCAGCCTGAGCCTACTAAGCAACAATGACCAACTACAGCCAAAAAATAGATGGGGTTGCCTCGGCCACCTGTAGCCCCAGCTACTTCGAAGGCTGAGACAAGAGAATCACTTGAGCCCAAGAGTTTGAGGTTGCCATGACTTGTGACACCACAGCACTCTGCCCAGAGTGACAGCTTGAGACTCAGTCTCAAAAAAAAAAAAAAAAAAAGGTGGGGTGCAGTGACTCTCACTTGTAATCCCAGCAATTTGGGAGACCAGAGTGGGAAGATCACATAGGCCCAAGAGTTAGAGACCAGTCCAGACAACATAGTGAGACCCCTGTGACCGCAGCAAATAGAAAACTCGGCCATGTGTGGCTGGAGTGCACTGGCAATTCTAGAACTCAGGAGGCTGAGGCATGAGGATCACTTGAGCCCAGGAGTTTGAGTTTGCAGTGAGCTGTGATGATGCCACTGTGCTCTAGCCTTACAATAGAGCAAACCCTGTCTAAATAAATAAATAATTTTTTAAGCCTAAAGGCCATATCTACTCATGCACCCCAGATATCCACAGCATTTGGATTTTCAGCATTATAACATGATAAAGCATTTGTGAGATAATGTCACACAACACTGAGTATAAACCCTCCTACTCCCACTTATTAGGTTTTTAATTATAATATCTGTCTGTTGGGTGCTTTTTTTTTTTTTTTTTTTTTTTGAGACAGAGTCTCATTCTGTCACCCCAGCTAGAGTGCCATGGCCTCAGCCTAGCTCACAGCAACCTCAGCCTCCTGGGCTCAAGTGATCTTCCTACACCATGGAATACTATGTAGCCATAAAGAAAGATGGAGACTTTACCTCCTTCATGTTTACATGAATGGAGCTGGAAAATGTTCTTCTTAGCAAAGTATCACAAAAATGGAAGAAAACGTATCCAATGTACACAGCCCTATTATGAAACTAATTTATAGCTTTCATATGAAAGGTATAACCTAATTATAGCCTAAGAATATGGGAAGGGGAGAGAGGAAGAGGAGTGGAAGGGGGTGAATGGGTGGAGAGAGGGTGATTGGAGGGATCACCTCTATGGTTTATCTTATAAGGGTACAAGTGAATCTTTCTAAAAGTAGAATATAAAAGTAGAATCTTTCTAAAAGTAGTTAACACAATAACTAAGAAAATGACATAAAGGCTATGTTAACTAGTTTGATGAAAATATTTCAAATTGGATATGAAAACACCACACTGTACCCCATGATTGCATTAATGTACATAGCTATCATTTAATTTAAAAAAAATTTTTTTTAAAGTGATCTTCCTGCTTCAGCCTCCCAAACATCTGGGAGTACAGGTGCCCACGACCACACCCAGGTAATTTTTCTATTGTTGATAGAGATGGAGACTTGCTCTTCCTCAGGCTGGTCCCAAACTCCAGAACTCCCACCCCAGTCTCACAGAGTGCTAGGATTACAGGTGTGACCCACTGCACCCAGCCTCCCATACCACCTTTTAATGTCAGTCAAAGTACCTCTGAGCCTGAGTTGCTTTAAGATAAGGAAATACTAATACCTGACTTTTAGGTCTGAAGAAGAATTAAATAAGATAGCACGTGTAGGGTACATGGGACATAGAAGTAAATCAAAATTATGATTATTAAAGTTATGTGTTAATTTTTGGCCTGTTGACACATTATGTCCTGTGACTACATCTAATGGCTGTAAATATCACATCATAATGAATAGTTTCATTGTTTTACTTAACCATCTTCCACTACTTGACATAAGGGTTGATGCCAATTAATCACCATTAAAAATAGTGTAAAAAATAAGCATCTTTGCCACATTGTTTTTTTATTCTTAGTTATTTCCTTAATTCCCTTAAGTAAAATAATCCCGGAAATTATGTTCCTGTGTCAAATGATGTGAACACCTTCGTGGCTTCTGTATAATCCTAATCCCCCAAGTCATTATCTGCAAGACTACTGTGTGCCTCCTCTCTCCATGAGAAGAGCTATCAGCCAGAACTTCTGGCAGCATATCAGCTGCTTTTTCCAGCTCAGACCTTATGATTGCTAAATGTTCTACTCAAAATATACATGTGCAAAACAGCAAATAAGTTGAAGTTGTGCTTGGTTTGGGGTCAACTGTGTTATCACCTTCCACACACAGATTCCTACACACACGGGTTCAGAAGTCAAAGTCACACAATTCAGACTCTTTTTTTTTCTTTTTTTTTTTATTGAATGTTAACTATGTACATTAATGCACTTCTGGGGTACAGTGTGGGGTTTTCACATGCATTCTGAAATACTTCCATCTAACTGGTCAACACAGCCTTCATGTCATTTTCTCAGTTATTGCTTTA
>CAUYTI010002775.1:0-31141 GCA_963575145.1 Galago senegalensis | reverse complement strand
CTAATACTTCGAGGGCCTGCTAGTGGCCAGACACTGGTAGGCACTTTCTGTACTGCTTCTCTAAATCCTTGCAGTGGTTATGTAAGTTAGGTATCAGTATTGCCTGGGAAAACTCATTTCTTCCCCAAGGCAGGCTCTCCTAGGGCTCAGAGGGGATAAATGCAATTTCCAAGGGCACGTGCCTGGTAAGAGGCAGCATGGTTATTCTAATTTAGGGTTCTCATACTCCAAAGCTAGACTCTGACCCTATGATATTTGCCCTGCTCTGGAGCAGGTTATCTCAATCTTGGCATTATTGCCATTTTGAGCCAGAAAACTCTTTGTTGAGGAGGTTGTCCTAGGTGTTGTGGAATTTTTTTTTTTTTTGTGGAGACAGAGTCTCACTTTTTCACCCTTGGTAGAGTACAGCGGAGTCGCTCCAGCAATCTCCAACTCCTGGGCTTAGGTGATTCTTCTGCCTCAACCTCCCAAGTAGCTGGGACTACAGGCGCCCACCACAACGCCCAGCTATTTTTTGTTGCAGTTTGGCCGGGGCTGGGTTTGAACCCGCCACCCTCGGTATATGGGGCAGGCGCCTTACTCACTGAGCCACAGGCGCCTCCCCAGCTTGAGATTCTGTCTCCAAAAAAAACAAAAATGGGTGGCACCTGTGGCTCAGTGGGCAGGGCACCGGCCCCATATACCGAGGGTAGCAGGTTTGAACCTAGCCCCAGCCAAAACTGCAACAAAAAAATAGTCAGGCATTGTGGCAGGCACCTGTAGTCCTAGCTACTTGGGAGGCTGAGTCAAGAAAACCACCTAAGCCCAGGAGTGAGAGGCTGCTGTGAGCTGTGTGACGCCATGGCACTCTACCAAAGGCAATAAAGTGAGACTCTGTCTCTACAAAAAAAAAAAAAAATGCACAGCAACATGGATGAATCTCATAAAATTGAGCAAAGAGCAAACCAATTGAATCATAGGAAAACACAATTTCATCTCATTTAAAGAAGTTTAAAACCAGCCAAAACTGGCTTGGCGCCTATGGCTCAAGCTGCTAAGGCACCAGCCACATACACCAAAGCTGGCAGGTTCAAATCCAGTCCCAGCCTGCCAAACAACAATGACAACTGCAACCAAAAAATAGCCAGGCAGTATGGTGGGTGCCTGTAGTCCCGGCTACTTGGGAGGCTGAGGCAAGAGAATCGCCTAAGCCCAGGAGTTGGAGGTTGCTGTGAGCTGTGATGCCACAGCACTCTACTCAGGGGGACAGCTTGAGGCTCTGTCTCAAAAAAATAGGCAAAACTAAAACTCATCTTTCAGGTGCAGACATAGGTGGTAAAGCTGCAGAGAAAAAGAAGGAGATGACTTTCACAAAGGTCTAGATACGATCAGGAAGCAGATACGGGGCTGGTGACAGCGGTCTCTCCCCCTGGAAGGTGGTTACAGGCATATTCACTTTACAGTTTTTCTTTACCCAGTACATATTTTTATATGTTTTTTGTCTGTGACATCACACAAACAAAAGGTTTCATAAAAAATAATTTTTTCTCTAATTAGTGACTATGAGCAAAGAAAAATCCAATTTTTTTTCCCTCCGAGACAAAGTCTCACTTTGTCACCCTCAGTAGAGTACTATGGCATCACAGCTCACAGCAACCAAGTAGGTGGGACCACAGGCGCCTGCCACAATGCCCAGCTATTTTTTTGTTGCAGTTTGGCAGGGGCCAGGTTTGAACCTGCCACCCTCAGTACATGGGCCAGTGCCCTACCCACTGAGCCACAGGTGCCACCAAAAAAAAAATTTTTTTTAAGACTAAATAAGAAGCAATTCAGGAAACTGTCAAACAGCCTGGCGGCTCTTTAGTTGTACACTGTCTTTGGACACACTGGGTCTCACCAGAATTACCTTCTAAAAGGGCACAGTAGAATGCATGGTACACTCATGTAGTGGGCACAAAATAACATTTCTTAACCAGACTAAAAAAGGATTTCAGTCATTAACAGAATAAACTATTTTGCCCAATATTCAAGCATTTACTTTTTTTTTTTTTTTTTTGAGATAGAGTCTCACTTTGTTACTCTCATCTTTCTAAACAAAGGTGTAACGATACAATCAGTTCAAGATACCTAGAGAATAAAAAGTTCCGGGAAACCTAGATCACATGATGTCTAAGAGAAAGATTTTTCATCTTCAAGGGAACTTCCCGTGTCACTGTGACTGACTAATGCAAGTCACAAAAGTAGAAGAGGGATGCTGTGGGTTGCCTGGGAAGAAAACCCTTAGAAGTGGGGTAGCACCTGTGGCTCAGTGGGTAGGGTGCTGGCCCC
Source organism: Galago senegalensis (assembly GCA_963575145.1). NCBI lineage: Eukaryota > Metazoa > Chordata > Mammalia > Primates > Galagidae > Galago > Galago senegalensis. The sequence continues at coordinate 28,834 of CAUYTI010002775.1, read as the reverse complement.
ATATACCAAGGGTGGTGGGTTCAAACTCAGCCCCAGCCAAACTGCTACAGAAAATAGCCAGGCGTTGTGGCGGGTGCCTGTAGTCCCAGCTACTCAGGAGGCTGAGGCAAGAGAATCACCTAAGCCCACGAGTTAGAGGTTGTTATGAGCTGTGATATCATAGCACTCTACTAAGGATGATAAAGTGAGACTCTGTAAAAAAAAAAAAGGAAAGAAAGAAAGAAATCCCTGTGACTTCTGAAATGCTGACTTCCTATGAAGCGCTTACCTCCTGCTTTGAGGCCTGAGGTTTTTCCTAGAAGCAACTCCAGATGCTCTGACCCTCCCTTAGCTCTCCTCCATCTTTCAAGAAGGTAAAAGTGGCAAACTTGGGAGGGGATTTTTTCAGTCTGCAGTACAAACCTTTTGTGTACCTGTGGGAGCTTCCTGTGAATGAATCACACCTGGCCCTGGACTCCCAGGGCTCCCAGGGCTCCCCAGGGCTGATGGCTTTGTGAAGTGCAAGTTTCTGCAGGAAGCCTTGGATGAGCTGTGCCAGCCAGCTCATCCTGATCTGCTCAGAGACCTGGCTCTGGGAAACCCAACAGCCCATTGTGGGGGAGAAGTCAGGCCATCCGGACCCAGTCTGAGAGGTGTCACGGACACTAACACATTCACCAACATTTTGTAAAAGCCCTTCCAAGGGCAGAAATGATTTGATCAGCTCCAAGGCCATGTGAGTCCTCACTGTAAAATTAAAAACTCTACAAATGTGGCTCAAGTGGCTAAGGAACCAGCCACATATACCTGAGCTGGCAGGTTCAAATCTAGCCTGGATCCACCAAACAACAATGATGGCTACAACCAGAAAAAAAAAAAAAAAATAGCCAGGCATTGTGGTGGGCGCCTGTAGTCCCAGATACTTGGGAGGCAGAGGCAGGAGAATGGCTTGAGCCCAGGAGTGTGAGGTTGCCTGAGCTGTGATGCCATAGCACTCTACCCAGGGTGATAGCTTGAGGCGCTGTCTCAAAAAAAAAAAAACAAAACTCTACAAATGTAAAAGATTATTGAACTTCTCAAGTTGGTGGTGTCCCCTCCCTCACCCCACCCTTCTTTCCCACTGGCATCTGGTGTCACTAGCCTCAGCACAGGAAAATGGGCCTAGTGTTTCTGCAGCAAATCTCATACTTCAAACATAACCTCTACCACACACCACACAGGCAGCTGTTACACACTTCTCTGTGTACCAGCAGGGCTCTGCTCTTTCTACGGCATTGAAATGTAACAGGATGTGAATCTCAGCTCAGACACATGTGACTCTAACAAGTTTCTTCAACCCAGTGAGTAAGACAGATGTAATTACAGTCAATCCTCACTATTCACAGATTCCGTACTTGGAAATTATCCCACTCACGAACATTGACCTGAAACCCCAAAATCAATACTAGGGATGTGTTTGAGGTCATTTGCGAACATTCACAGAGTAGCAAAAAATTTAGAGTTGCCTGAGGTGCACAGCCTTGGCCAAGGTCAAAGAGACAAATGCTCTGCCTTCCTGTTCAGCCCTGAGACTGGAAACTTTATGGTCTATGCAGCGGTACTGTCTTTTCCAAATCTGAGTGCTTTTTGTTGGTGATCTCGCTCTTTAGAATGTCCTTTAAGCATAGCTGAAGTGCTAAAACACGGGGTAGATAGGCTTCATTCAGACGCGAGATACACTGCTGTCCGTAAGGCCAATGTTAATGCATCAGAAGTGTACTACATTAAATAAGTGTCTGTAAGCAGAAACACATAAAACAAGGTTACATATGGATCCGTTGACAGAAATCTAATCCCCACATCAGCTTGCAGGTGCCTGACCCCGTATGTCCTCGACAAACAAGGTTTCAGTGCTCACTAACTAGATGGAAGGTGAAGGTGACTTTATGGAGAGTAACTACCCAAACAAGAATCTCCTGCACCCCACAGGACTACGGTGAGGATTTTATTAACACACACAAAGCACTTACAACAGGGCCTCCTACCCCAGCCTGCCAAGGATCAGGAGAATGAGGGCAGGGAAGGGTCACTCTCCACCTCAGTCTCAGATCCTCCCCTATGTGACACAAATGAAACCATTTCTTTATGGACTGCAGACCATTTCAGGAGAATTCAATTATCTTTTGAATTTTTTTTTTTTTTTGAGACAGAGTCTCACTCTATGCCCTGGGTAGAGTGCTATGTTGTCATGGCTCACAGCAACCTCAAACTCTTGGGCTTGAGCAATCAGTGCTCTTGCCTCAGCCTCCCTAATAGCTGGGACTACTGGTGTATACCACAGAGCCCAGTTTTTCTCTTCTTTTTTTTTTTTTTGGCTGGGGCTGGGTTTGAACCCACCACTTCCGGCATATGGGGCCGGCGCCCTACCCTTTTGAGCTACAGGCACTGCCCCAGTTTTTCTCTTTTTAGTAGACATGGGCATCTCACTCTTGCTCAGGCTGGTCTTAAACTCCTGAGCACAAGGGATCCTCCTCCCACCTTAGACTCCCAGAGTGCTAGGATTACAGATGTGAGCCACCACGCAAAGCCAATTCTGGTTTTTTCTGTTTTGTTTGGGGTTTTTTTGCAGTTTTTGGCCAGGGCAGTTTGAACCTGCCACCTCCAGTATATGGGGCTGACACCCCACTCCTTGAGCCACAGGCACTGCCGGGCAATTCTGTTTTGAAGTGGCCCACATCCACACACCCAGATTAATTCCTTTTCAGAATAACCCCTGGTGTGGGCACAAAATAATCACCTAGACCAGTGTTTTTCAACTGTTTCATTTCACAGCACACTGAACTTCTAGTTAAACTTCTGTGGCTCACTTAAATTATGTTCATCAAAAGAGCAAAAGAGTTAAAAAAAAAAAAGACTATACTTACTGTTCTTTGAACGGTTTTTGAAAATAATTTAATTAACAATCTTTAAAAATGTGCATTGCACACCAGTAATTTCACAGCACACAGTTGAAAACTCACTGATCTAGAGCAAACTGAGATTATATTCTTCTTTTCTAACTTTGGCAGAGATTCTGACACTGTAGAAAGCTGAAACATTGACATCTATGTTCACTGCCTGTGGCTGAGGGCATCAATCCTGTTATCATGAGTAGCAGCTGTAGGAGGTCACTGAGACCAACAGGGAGCAAGACAGATTTGGTTTATGATACATAGTCCACGTGGGTGGCTTAAGAGAGTGCCACAAATAAAAACCTAGCCATCGTTGCTAATTCTTTCCATTTCTTCTTTTGCTTTTGAACCAGACAGTTGTGATAATGGTTATCAGTTATTAACAACCCATAAAAATTAAAGAGTAACAATTATACTTCCCTGAAAAAGTTCAAAATAATCCTTGGGAAAAACAGTTTAGTGCATGACATTCACAGAGCACGGGGCTCTTTCACATTCCGATGTATGGTAATTTGTGCGGTAGCACTAGGAAACTAATAATACCACCCTAAATGTGTCTTTTAATTAGTAACATGAAATCTTAAACCAAAAATCCCTCACCAGTTCACAGATGAATGAGCAATGGTCCAGCCATTCCAAAACAATCAATTTGCACTATTATCCTCTTGCCAATGCATCCTGGCTTCCTGTTGTTTTGATCACTATTTACCCTACTTTAGAAATGTGTAGAGAGTGGCACTAGATGGTTGATAAGGTGACTCAGACCTAAACTTGGGATGAAGGTGAAAAAACAGTGAGTATACAATACAAAGGCTGAACAAGACCTTTGGCTTTCTTTGGGACTGACGTCTGGGTGAGGATCAGACCTGTGTCATTTCTCTGAGCTCGGCCTTGTTCTTAAGTTTCCTTGCTTAAAGAATGCCCACTCAGCTATTACTGGTGAGGCAGCCCTGGGCAGCTGAAGAACTGGACGAAAGGTCAGGAAGGAAAGGTCAGAAAGGAAAGACCCCCTTCCTGGGTCTTTGGGCTCCTTCCCAGTAGTGCGGACTGTCCCACTGCATGTGTATTGCATGTCTGGTCAAACAGAACATCTGCTGACTCATCTACGGGGAGAGGATGATGCCTGGAACGGCCTTCCAGGATCATAATCAAAGTCAGGTCTCCCCACTGGACGAAAGAAGAAACTAAGGTCTGAGGAAGTTAAGAGACTTCACCAGAATCTCAGAGCTGGATAATAGCTGGGGCCAGGAGTCTGGTCACCTCACTCCCACTGCGCTTGGCTTTTAGGGCCAGGCTGCTTCTTCATCTACAAGGAAGAATAATAACGAAGGACATGGAAAAAGGGAAGGAGTAAGAGGCCAGAATGGGCAGGGCTAAGGCTGGTGACAGCCGGTGATTTCTTGCATATAGATTATAAGTTACCTTTGGAAAATATTTGGTATTTTTCTGAATTCTCTACAATACAAGGCATGTCTTTAAAGTCAGACAGACATAGATTCAAATTCTAGCTCTCTGTGACTTTGAATTATTTAAATTCTTTTCCTTAGGGCTGGTGCGAGGTGGCTCACACCTGTAATCCTCACAGTCTGGGAAGCGGAGGCAGATGGACTGCCTGAGCTCAGAGGTTGGAGACCAGCCTGAGCAAGAGTGAGACCCAATCTCTAAAATAGCTAGGCATTGTGGTGAACACCTATAGTCCTGGCTACTCTGGGGGATGAGACAAGAGAATCACTTGAGCCTAAGAGTTTGAGGTTTCTGTAAGCTGTGATACCACAGTACTCTACTGAAGGAGACAAAGTAAGACTCTGTCTCAAAAAAAAATTCTTTTGCTTTTTTTTTTTTTTTTTCTTCAGTTTTGGCTGGGCCAGGCTTGAACTCCTGGTATACGGGGTCGGTACCCTACTCCTTGAGCCACAAGCACTGCCCCCCCCCTTTTTTTTTGAGATAGGGTCTCATTTTGTTGCCCAGGCTGAAGTACAGTGGCATGCTCACAGCTTACTACAGCATCAAACTCTGGGGCTCAAGCAATCTTCCAGCCTCCACCTCCCCAGTAGTTGGGAAAACAGGCATGTGACCCACCATCTTAGTTATCTTTTTCATTTATTGTAGACATGAGAATTCACTTTGTTGCACAGGCTGGCCTTGAACTCCTAGTCTCAAGGGATCTTCCTGCCTCACCTCCCAAAGTGCTGAGATTTTTTTTTTTTTTTTGAGACAGAGCCTCAAGCTATCCCCCTGGGTAGAGAGCATCACAGCTCACAGCAACCATCAACTCCTGGGCTCAAGCGAGTCTACTGCCTCCACCTTCCAAGTAGCTGGGACCACAGGCGCCCGCCACAATGCCCAGCTATTTTTTGGTTGCAGCCGTCATTGTTGTTTGGCAGGCCCGGGCTGGATTCGAACCTGCCACCTTAGGTGTATGTGGCTGGCGCCTTAGCCACTTGAGCCACAGGTGCTGAGCCCCGAAGTGCTGAGATTACAGGTGTGAGCTGCTACACCTGGCCTGGTGAATTATTTATTTATTTGTTTATTTATGTATGTTTGTATGCATTTATTTATTTATTCTTTTTTTTTTTTTTTTAGACAGAGTCACACTCTAATTGCCTGGTATAGTGTTGTGGCATCACAGCTCACAGCAATCTCAAACTCTTGGGCATAAGCAGCAATCCTCTTGCCTCAGCCTCCCAAGTAGCTGGGACTATAGGCATCTGCCAAAGGGCCCAGCTAGTTTTTCTATGCTTAGTAGAGATGGAGTCTTGTTCTTGCTCAGCTTGGTCTGGAACTCCTGAGCTCACTCACCTCAGCCTCCCAGAGTGCTAAGATTACAGGCAAGAGCCACCATGCCCGGCCCACGCCTCAATTATGTAAATTCTTTAAACCCTGAGTTCCTCCTCTATAAATGAAGATAACTAACACCTATCTCATATGGTGATTATACAGTGACTATTAGATGACAATGCACGTAAAGAAATTGCTCTTATGCAAGAGCCTACACGCAGTATGCACCATGTTTAAGAACAAGTAAGATTCCACCCCCTCCAATCAGACTAGGACCTCTGTTCTCACAGGGGTGACAGTACCACCTTCTCTGTAATACCAGGTAGAATGCAGTAAATGACCTGAGGAGTAAGAAGAATGAAAAGAAACACGCTAACTTCTCAGACTTCTAAGGTTTTATTAGAAAAGTGGCAACTGAAATGACGCTTAAAGACTGAGCAATGTTTTGAGAAGTAAACAAAAAGGTATGTCCAGTAACAATTACGGCATGGGCAAAGGCACCAGCAGAGAAACTAGCATGTTAGGCTGATCACAGATACAGCGACTCCAAAACTGAAGAAGCAAGGGCAGACAGAAATGTCAAACAAAAGGATAGTCAGCACAGAGATATTCCTTGTCCACAGAGAAGAAAACATCCAATTTCTTGCTCTTGCAATTTTTAAGACAGCAATTTTAATGTAAACATACAAGGGACAAAAACCAGATTTCAGTGCCTAGCAAATAGTAGGAGCCTAATAACTACTCACTTAATAAATGGATGCTATCCAAATGGGCTTGCCCCAGAAAGAGGTCAGCAATCCCTCAAGAGCTATGCTTCTCTTTTTTTTGAGACAGAGTCTCACTTTCTCACCATTTGGTAGAGTGCTATGGTGTCACAGCTCTCAGCAGCCTCAAACTCCTGGGCTTAAGCAATTCTCTTGCCTCAGCCACCCAAGTAGCTGTGACAATAGGCGCCCACCACAATGCCTAGCTATTTTTTTTTCTTTTTGAGACAGAGTCTCACTATGTCGCCAGTAAAGTGCTGTGGCATCACAGCTCATAACCTCAAACACTTGGGCTTAAGTGATTCTCTTGCCTCAGCCTCCCAAGTTGCTGGGATCACAGGCATCTACCACAACACTGAACTACTTTTCTTTTCTTTTTGCAGTTGTCATTATTGTTTAGCTGGCCCAGGGCCAGGTTCAAACCCACAAGCCTTGGTGCATGTGGCAGGCACCATAACCACTGTGCTACCAGCACCAACCCAACCCACAATTATTTTTAGAGACGAGGTCTCCCTCTGGCTCAGACTGGTCTGGAACCTGTGAACTCAAGCAATCCACCCTCTTGGGCCTCCCAAGTGCTGGGATTATAGGCATGAGCCACCTAGCCCAGCCTAAGAGCTATGCTTCTTGAAAGGTGACCCCAGCCAGCTGTAGCAAAACCACCTGGCATATTTACTAAAAGGCAGCATCCCAGGCCCCACTCCAGATCCACAGAGTCATGATATTTGGGAAGGGATCCCCACAGCTGCATTGTAAGCAACTTCAACGGGTGATTCTAAGCCCCCCCCCAAAAAAATGGTGATGAAGAAAGAGGTAGGGGTACAGTTGATTATTCTTTAAATATATTTATTTGTAACACAAAGCACAGCAGAGAATGAGAGTTGATGTGCATGGCAATAAAAAAAAGGAAGTTTTAGTCAGGGGAGGCCTCAGCACAATTTCTAGAGAAAGAACAGAAAAGGTTGGGCAGCACCTGTGGCTCAAAGGAGTAGGGTGCCGGCCCCATATGCCTGAGGTAGTGGGTTCAAACCGCCACTGGTCAAAAAAAAAAGAACAGAAAAGGTAGGACAGGGAAGGGAAAGATAGGGAAGGGCAGGGACTGACAAAAAATTAGACAGTAGTGAAGATACTAAAAACTACTGGATTGCACATTTTTTTTTTTTTTGAGACAGTCTCACTTTGTTGCCCTTGGTAGAATGCCAGAGAGTCACAGCTCACAGCAACCTCAATCTCTTCGGTTCAAGTGATTCTCTTGCCTTAGCCTCTGCAGTAACTGGAACTACAGGTGCCCACCACAACGCCCAGCTATTTTTAGAGATGAGCTCTCACTCTGGTTCAGGCTAGTATTGAACTCTCCAGCTTAGCTGATCCATCCATCTTGGCCTCCCAGAGTGCTAGAATTACAGGCGTGAGCCACTGTGCCTGGTCTCGAATTACGTACTTTTGAAAAAATTAAAAATAAATTTAATAAATTTTTTTAAAAGTTCCAAACTTGACCTTCGGATGACTAGGGTAGGAAAGATCATGCAGGTACCCACACCTATACATAATGGTGCCAGAATGACCCTAAACTACATAAGCCCAGTCTACTCATCTTCACATGCTCAGAAAAATAACAATGATAATTAATAACTAAAATTTATGGAACATTTACGTTGTCAGACACTTTACTAAGACTTTATACACGTATGTATTATCTCCTTTCATCTTTCACTGTAACCCTTTGAGGTATGTGCTATTATCATCCCCATTTTATAGACGAGGAAATTGGGACACAAATAATTTTAATAACTTGTGCCAGGTTACCCAGTTGGGTGAACTGACTCATCCTCCCAGGCAATCTGATTCATAAGCACTATGCTATCTGCTCCAACTGGCCCTGTCACCCTAAACTCAATTGCAAAATTCAACACATGCATTCACTGGAGAATATAAGCCAAGACAGGAAAGGGTCTAGACCAGCGGTTCTCAACCTATGGGTCGCGACCCACAGGAATGGTATTAAAGGGCTGCGGCATTAGGAAGGTTGAGAACCAGTGGTCCACACTTTAAAACAACCGAACTCTTGACTGAAATATCAATCCTGAACAAAAAAAACTAGAAATACTCAGGCCTCTGAGGATGAGACTAAGTTGAAAGCTGTGCTTCAAGTTACAAAGAGCATTGACAAGTTGAGAGTATAAACGGAAGCATGAAATTCTAGATTGTTACCCACCACTTCTTGGACTAGGGATAATTTGGTTTTTCCCTGCCTATAACAATCCACAAATCTAAGTGGGACTATGCACAAATCTAAGCAGTCAAAAACGATGTGCATCTGTGGATGACCATATACATATAACACACACGACATACATGTTTATACACGTGTGCTTATTAAACATGGAGTCGCAGATGGTAAATGCTAAGTCTTTTTTAAAGTCATAGTGTAAGGAAAACTAAACACCAGATGTTCTCACTACTAAGTGGGAGTTAATAGATGGGGACATAGAATGATACAAAGGACATGAGAAACCAAGAATGGGGGAGGACAGGAGAGTAAGTGTGGGATAAAAACAAACCCATTTGGTACAGTGAACACCATTCTGGTGATGGGCACGCCCAAAGCCCTGACTTCAGCATTATACAAGATATCCATGTTAGTAAAAACACTTGTACCCCTACCCCTTTAATTAATATTTTATACTTTAACAATTCATAGGAGAGGGCTTAGTGCCTGTGGCTCAAGTGGCTAAGGCGCCAGCCACATACACCTAAGGTGGCAGGTTCGAATCCAGCCCAGGTCCACCAAACAACAATGACGGCTGCAACCAAAAAATAGCCAAGCGTTGTGGCGGGCGCCTGTAGTCCCAGCTACTTGGGAGGCTGAGGCAGGAGACTCGCTTGAGCCCAGGAGTTGGAGGTTGCTGTGAGCTGTGATGCCATGGCATTCGACCCAAGAGGACAGCTTGAGGCTCTGTCTCAAAAAAAAAAAAAAATTCATAGGAAAGGACGATGAATAAGGGCAAAGTAATCAAAGAAAGCTGCTGAGAAGGCCTTGAGAAAACAGCATTTAAGGAAGGGGCAGCAAGGATAAAGTCACCACTTGAGACAAGCTTGGAAGAAGAGGGGATTTGTTCCTTCCATAGCAGCAAAGAGTGGACAGTGTTTAATGTCCTGGAAAATAAGAGTGGACAGGCAGGAAGGGGTTATGTAAGACCTCTAAAGTCAAGGGAAGTGTTTGAACTTGATAGAGTAAGAAAAGGTAAATCATTCTTTAGAAAAAGTTGTGAAAGTTGCCTATTAAGAAAGAAACTCTGGCTTCAGTATTTGCTTACCCAATCCTGGAATCTGCTTTTATATACTAGTTCCTGATTTCATTTTAAATATTCTGTTTCTTCATACCCAACCCCTGAGACATACCCTAGTCAAATCTTAATTTCAGTAAAGTCAAGATGTAAAGTCTTTGCTTAAAATCACAGCCAGCCCTCCACAAAACTGAACTGTATGGTCCCCTCACAAAGCCTCTTGACACATTGCTTAATGAGCATTAACTGTCCTCACACTTCACAGCTTAACCTGTAAGGAATCAGCACCCTAGTGGATATCCTGTCCCTTGATAAAACATGAATTTTTTCATGTGAAAAATATTTCCTTGTGTTCAATAACTGAAACTGTCTTCTGGTAATAAAACGGAATGAGAAGTATCCGACTTTTCTGCTGAGTGAATAAAAATCCTAGTTGCCCATTCCACAGTAGTATACCTACCAAATAGCCCTTCACTCTCAGATTTTATCAGACCCCCACGGAAACTTCTCTCCGAACTTCCCTGCCCACGCACGACACCTGAATTCTTCGCACTGACCACAGACATCCAACTGGGTCTCGGACGACTCCGAGGATTTACACTTTGGGGCAAAATCTTACCCAAGTTAACAAACCCAAGATACCCTGTAAGGGGCCGAGGGCTGAGCTGGCGTCTCCGCGTGCCCTTACAGCAAGCCCACCCCCCAGCTCAGACGGCACACCGTCCCCGCGCTCCACGACGCCCAGCTGCGGCCAGGTGGCCCCGCTCCCGGCCGGCCCGCGCACCCACCTGACCAGGGGCTCCTTCTCCGGCAGGGCAGGCTCCTCCAGGCACTTGCACCGGCAGCAGCAGCACACGCTCCTCAGCCAGTCCCTCAGCCCCATGGAGATCGAGGGCCCCACCGGCGCCGGGAGCCTCGGAGCTAGCTGCCGCGGCGAGCGATCGCGTCTGGAACGCGGCCACCGGGCCGGCGTCCAGGTGTGGGGACAGTGGCGGCCCGGGCGTCGCGGGCCAGCCCGCGCGCATCCCGCTGCGGCCGGAGACGTGGGCGAGGGCTGCCGGACCAGGGCCCTACCCTACTTACTTGCGTTTTGTTTGGGGCGTGGGTTTTCTTGGGGCTTTTTCTATACCCTTTTAATTCCCGGAGCGCAAATCGGGACGCATGCGTCCCCGGGACGCTCCGCTGCTGCCCTCTAAGGGGGAAGCGAGGACTCCAGACCGGCAGCAAAAATCCCAGGGCACCAACTGCGGGCAACCGGGCTGGGGGCGGGAGGGAGGGGAAAGCCCTGGGGCCAGACAGCACGAGGTCGGGGTGGGGCTGAGTCGTTTCCTACCTCTTAAAGTCGCTGCAAGAGGAAATAAAAAGGTTCTCCCCTACACCTTTAAAACAGACCTTTAAAACAGGGTTTAAGGCATATTTTTAACATGCCAGCCTCACACAGAGTAAAAGTTAGCAAAAGTAGGGATTAACGCATTATACCGGTAGGATTTTTTTAAAATCACAATATATTCACAATTGTTTCAAATCTCCCAGTTCTAAACTAGTCCCCCCAGAGACAGCCACTGGAGAGTTTCCAGAGTATTCTTGTGTTTATTTATGTTTGTTTAGATAGAGCTGTATTTGTACTTATACGAACTTGTAAATATATGTATATATTCTCCTTTTTTACCTAATCAGTGGCCACCTGGCTTGTTCAACCTCAGTGTATCAAGAAGACTGTATCATATCAGTACCTGGGTATCTTCCTCTCCCTTCCTGGCAGTTTTGTGCTATGCAGTCGGGGGGAATGCCCACCTGTTATTTAACTAGACCCTTACTGATGGACATTCAGATTGATTCCAGTACATCCTAAAACCAATGTAATCTGTACTCATCTGCAGGACTCACTGAATAAATGATGGGCAGTTGAATGCTGGGTCGTACATAACATGCCTATTTAATTTCGATGGATCTTGCCAAATTACTTTCCAAAAAGATAATCCCAGTTTATACTTTGACTAGCCACATGTGCCAGTATCAAGTTCCCTATCCCCTCACCAGTACAAGGTATAATCTAACTTTTTGTCTTTGCCAATCTGACTTATTCAACAAATATTTGTTGAGCATTTGTTATGTCGCAGGCCTGTTCTGAGAGCTGAGATACAGCAGTGAGCAAAACAAATACAAATTCTTATTCTCATGGAGCAAATATTCTAGTTGAACAGTTAGACCAAAAAAATTTTTAAAACCCAAGTGCATTATTTAGGATGTGAGAAGATACTCTGTACTATGGAGAAAAATAAAACAGGGAAGGGAATATGAACTGCCAGGACTGGAGGTGGCGGGCAGTGCTGGGAGAGCAGGGGAGGAGAGAGGTGGTAGCTGCACTTTTAAATGGGGTTGTCAGGGAAGGCCTTCTTGAGACTGTGACATTAAGCAAAGATGTGAACGAGGGGGGCAGCGCCTGTGGCTCAAAGGAGTAGGGCAGCAGCCCCATATACCAGAGGTGGCAGGTTCAAACCCAGCCCCAGCCAAAAACTGCACAATAAAAAAAAAAAGATGTGAACGAGGGGAGCAAGCTAGCCATGATACCAGGGGGAAGGGATTTCAGAGTGAATTCAGTCTGAAATTCAGAATTCAGTCAGAGTGAAGACAATGTGCAAAACCCCAGAGGAGAGAGAATCAACTACAGGGCGCCTGAAAAAGACTGGACTCCACGGGCCCCAGAAAGAAAGGGATGGGAGAATGAGTTGTAGGAGATGGTACAATATGGGACGGACCTTATCCACATATAGGGCATTGCAAGGACCTGTTGAGGTACAATCTGACCCAGATGCAATAGAATTCGTTGGCTGCTCTCTTGAAAAGAAACTGGTGGCGGTGCCTGCGGCTCAGTGGGGAGGGCACTGGCACCATATACCAAGGGTGGCGGGTTCAAACCCGGCCCCGGCCAAACTGCAACAAAAATACAGCCAGGCACTGTGGCAAGCCCCTGTAATCCCAGCTACTCAGGAGGCTGAGGCAAGTGAATCACCTAAGCCCAAGAGCTGGAGATTGCTGTGAGCTGTGTCGCCACAGCACTCTACCGAGGGCAACAAAGTGAGTCTCTGTCTCTTAAAAAAAAAAAAAAAAGAAAAAAAACTGGGTTCCAAAGGCTGTTTTAGGGAGATGCATATGGAGGCCACTCTCATGATCCAGGTGAGAAGTGACAGTGGTTTAGACCACGGTGGCAGCAATCAAGATGGTAATAAGTGGCTGGACTCTAGATGGAATTTGAAGATAAAGCCAACGAGATTTGCTAAAGCATCATAAGTAGCATGTAAAAGAAAGAAGAGACTTGAAGGTTTGGGGGTTACCGACTGTGAAGGTTGAGTTGCCACGGACCAAGGTGGAGGGGTAAGGAGGAGCAGATTTGGAGGGGTAAGGCTAAGAGTGAGGGTCTGTTTTCAGAAGTGTCGATTCTCATGAGGGGTGTATTATTTTTAAAAGTGTGTTACTCCACCTAGATATGTCCTGCCCTGGCTACAGCAGGAGGCTGAGGGGCTTATCAAGTGCACAATCACTGAAAGGCTACTGTGGGATAAGAGAAAATAACAGGACATGGATCCATCAGGAAACATGAACAGGATGTAACAGAGCACCAGCTGTCACCAGGCAGCACCGTGTCATTTGTCACTTGCAACTGGAGCCAGCATGGAAGCTGAGTGTTGCTGTAGAAAGCAAACTTCCTACTGGCTGTAAAGACTCCTTGGTAGAAATGACTGTGCTCTGAAAGGGAATTTTAGATTTTGAGTCGAGCCACTTTGGTTCAAGTAGGAGGAAATAGATAAAGGGGACTGCCAAAATGTGAACTCAGCTAGCAAGAAGATGAAATCTGAGAGCTACTATTAAACTATTACAGTTGGATTTGTTGAGAATGGAGAAATTAGACAAAGCATTCATCTCCTGGAAAATATAGGGGTTCTGCTCCATTCCTAATATAGATTTTTTGATAAATCACTTAATTGTTCTGAACCTCAATTTTCTAAGCTATGAAGTGGGGATGACACGTCTCACCCTGTTAAGAACAGTTGTGAGACTCAAATCAGATAGTTTAAAACTCATAAAGCCTCAGAGAAATATTAGAACATTATCAATCAAATTCAAATATTATAAGCCTATTGGGGAAAAAAAAGTCTGGTCCCAAACTACTCACCTTGCACATGACAATATTTCTTTTCACATTTGTACTTCTGCAATACATGGGCATCCTTTATGTGGTCTGTTTCAGACAAAATATTTATAGAGAGCCATAGGATCATATCTATTTAATAAACTTGCCCAGCCTTCCGATCAGGTAGACTGTTTGCCAACAGTTATGAACGTTTTTCTTCTTTCTTTCTTTTTTTTTTTTGAGTCGAAGTCTCATTTTGTTGCCCTTGATAGAGTGCCACAGTGTCATAGTTCACAGCAACCTCAAACTCTTGGGTTCAAGTGAATTTTAAGGCCAGGTGTGGTGGCTCCACCTATAATCCCAGCACTTTGGAGGCTGAAGCAGTTGGATTGCCTGAGCTCACAGGCTGCAGACCAGCCTGAGCCAGAGTGAGACCCCACCTCTAAAATAGTCAGGGGTTGTAGCAGGTGCCTATAATACCAGCTACTTGGGAGGCTAAAGCAAGAGAATTACTCGAGCCCAAGAGTTTGAGGTTGCTGTGATCTACGATGCCATGGCACTCTACCTAGGGCAACTCTTGTCTCAAAAAAAAAAAAAAATTTAAGTTTTAAAATTTCTAAATAATATGTTCTTCAAAAAAATCGAAATATTGGTTTGGATCCCATATAGCACCGTGGTTACAGCATGAGCCACATACACCAAGGGTGGTGGGTTTGAACCTGGCCTGGGCCAACTGAACGACTGCAACATAAAAATAGCCGGGTGTTGTGGCAGGTGCCTGTAGTCCCAGCTGCTTGGGAGGAGGCAAGAGAATGGCTTAAGTCCAGGAGTTTGAGGTTGCTGTGAGCTGTGATGCCATAGCACTCGACTGAGGGCAACATAGTGAGACTCTGTCTCAAAAAAACAAAATTGAAATATTATAGTTCAAGTTTCCTCTGATGACTATCCACAATCCTAATCTCCTTTCTAGCCTCATCAGGGTAACCATTATAATCAGTATGGCACAAACCTTTTTCTGGACACATAGGTTAGGCAATTAAGTTTATGAGCTCATCCTAGAAAAGGTGCCACATAACGGGTGGCGCCTGTAGCTCAGTGAGGAGGGTGCCGGCCCCATATACCAAGGGTGGTGGGTTTGAACCTGGCCCCGGTTCAACTGCAAGAACAACAAAAAAAATAGCCGGGCATTCTGGCAAGTGCCTGTAGTCCAGCTACTAGGGAGGCTGAGGCAAGAGAATCAGCTAAGCCCAAGAGCTGGAGGTTGCTGTGAGGTGTGACACCATAGCACTCTACCAAGGGCGACAAAATTGAAACTCTATCTCTAAAAAAAAAAAAAAAGTGCTACATAACCTCATTGCTGAAAATCACTCTGGTCACCTTTGAGTTTTCCCCTTGGCCATCTGGTAACTGCAGTGATAGTCAAGAACGAGATATGGAGCACGTTCTCTAGGATGAGTTTGCAAACTTAATTGTCATACTTCATGCACATATGTCTCACCTTGATACAGCATCATTGTAGGTGTTGTTATTATTGCTGTTGTTTTATTTTCATCTTAAAGATATACATGCACCTATCTGCAAGTTTTTATTGTCTTGGAGATCTGTCCTTGTAAGTATGCATAATACTGCCTCATTCTTGTTAACGGTTGTGAATATTCTTTTCATGTGTTTTTTGGGGATTAGACCAGTGTTTTTCATAGTGTTCACCTTCCCAGAAGTTGAATACCTTCATATTTCCCTGTTGATAAATTGGACCTTTGATAGGAATAATAACATGACCAAAGCCTCCAGTTTCACATTCAGATGTGATAACGGAGCCCACATGTTGGCAATCCCATTTCCTATTTCTGACATCATTCGCAGGAAAGCAGCGAGGTTCCCTTTTTTAGAGTACTGCTAGATGGTTCCTACTGCGGGAGCTGATGCCTACACCGCCAACCACACAGCAGCATCTGACATTTGCCAAGAACCCCTGGGCACCTGATGTCAGGGGAGTAGGCAGTCCCCTGGGGCAGCCAGTGACTCACGCCCCATCAGCTGCTTAGTTTCAAGGCTGAACTGCTGGCTCCTATTTTCAGACATCCCCATGGCAGGGAAAACCCTAGAGTCTGGTTTGAAAACCACTAGTGATGTTTGGAGTTCCCTCTTGTTGAGAGTTTATAGACAATTTCTGAGAGTTTGGAGGAAAAGCTTATATAGGGAGGAAAAATTAGAAAATCAAAATATTTAAGCTCTAATGCTAACTATTTCACCAAAAAGCCATGCTTGGAGCTGCTATCATTCAAATTATTCATTCCAGAAAAAAAAAAGAAAAAGAAAAAAGAAATAAAAACAAATTATTCATTCCACAAGTATTTTATTGAGCCTAGTACTGGGAATGAAATGATGAACTAGCATGTAGGTCCCGTTCATGAAGACTGGGACTTTGTTTTGTTCTTTGCAGCATCTGCAAGGCCTGGAACAGTGTAGACCCATAGTCAGGACTGAGTAAGTAGAACCATGTGCTGTATCAAAACACCTAGAATGGTGCAAGGACATAGCAGGCACTTAATAAAAGTGCTGAATAAATGTAAGAAAACAGAAAAGGAATGATTTACTGTTTGCATGAAAGTTATATTTACTATCTGAAACTCTATTTATGAACCGCCCCAGTCTGGTAGAGAAACGTGAAAGGGCACTGTCATCCTTAGAGAAAACAGAGATCTTCTGAAACAAGCTAGTACTCCCCACCAACTTCAGCATCGTTACTCACCCCAAACAACCCAAGGTGGAAAGCCAGCCTGCCTCTCATCTCCAGAGAATCACACTGGGGAGAGGCATGACCAATGTCACCAAAGTAAAAACCAGTGAAGGCTCCTCACAGAGTCCCTGTTTCTGCCCTGCAGTGTCCCTCACCCTGCCTTTTGGTAATAGCACTGTTTTCCATCCAGGAACAGCCCCCAACCATCCCAGGGGTTGGCCATGACAATGAAGATACCTCCATGCCTTGCTCCCTAACCCCCACAAGGGCCAATATGGGCCAATCAGTCTTTCTGCAATTTGCATCTTAAAGGCAAGGACTCAGAGATGGAAAATGGCTGGAGTGGAGACATGAATTACTTCAGGAACAGAATCTTGACCAGCAGGCCCAACCGCAGGTGCTGTTTAATGACTAGAGATTTCCTCTTCCTTTATTTCCCAAGTCTAGCTGCTTAGTTTTCCATCCTTCTGTTACTCAATCACTTCTCCGTCAATCATATTTTTTCCTTTTTCTGCTTTAGTTAACCAGAATCAGGTTCTGTTGCTTTCAGAACTAACCCCATACAGTCCAACTGATGGAGATTAAGGGGCAGGGAAAGGGTAACTGTAACAAGAGAGCTAATCTTGAAAGAACAGGAAAGGACACAACCCTCTTTTAGGCAGGGTACAACACACCAAAGTTTATTTTAGTCAAGTGAGATTTGTTTGTGTTTCTCTGCCTGGCTTCTTCTCGCTAAAGAGAAACAGCCAATATCTGCTCTCTGAGAACCCTTCTGTGGTTTCCCATAATGCAAACGCTTTCTAAAGTCTCAAACTTTTTATTCAGTGCAGTCTGTTGGTCAATTTCACTTCCCACCCTCCCCTCAAATATAGAAAAGCTTAATAATCATAGTTTTTGTTTATTCTTCAGTTTTAAGCGACAAATATCTGAGGTGTCCTCAGTACTCCTCAATACTCTTTTCTGGACAACTTCATATTCAGGAATTATTCTGCACTTTTGAAAGGAGAAAAGAATTTCTCCCTGGGAGAAAAGCAAACACACAAGATGGGTAGAAGAGGTAGAGAGCCTGCCAAGACCTTCTTCAAGAGAGCCACGTTTTCTCAGCCTTTCCACAAAGGAGCTTTAACCCTGATGTGTGTCAGCTCCATCTCACACCTTTCTATCTAGGTGTCTGTGAGCACTATCCTCTGAATATTAATCAGCTCCTAATTAATAATAACAAACACATCACTCAAATGGATCTAAGTATAAGAAAAAACTTACTGCCTCAAGTAACTAGAAAATTCAGAAGCAATGCTAGCTTTAGATGGTAAGTTGATCCAGGCACTCAACAGATCAAAACAGGTTGGTTTCCTTTCATCTCCGGGCTCTGACTTAGGGCATTCTCAGACCATATGGATTGCACCTTCTTTTCTGCTAGCAAGCCCAGCACAAAGAGAATAGCTCCTTCCAAGTCAGGAGATCAACAAGCCCAGGCCAGATTGGCCTGAAACAGAAGGATCCCTCTGTCAGAGGGAGGGAATAATCTGCCTGGCAGACTCTATTCTCATGCAAGTCCTTGCAGAGCTCAAGTGAAGGGAAATGGGGGGATAGGTAAGGTAAGCCACTGGGACTAAGAATGGGAGCAGACGAGTGTCCTAAGGAAAATCAGGAAGCACAAAAACGGGAATGGAGCCTGGCAGGGCAAAAACAATACACATCCACTCAGAAATGGCAGCTGTTCACACCGGT
Source organism: Galago senegalensis (assembly GCA_963575145.1). Taxonomy (NCBI): domain Eukaryota; kingdom Metazoa; phylum Chordata; class Mammalia; order Primates; family Galagidae; genus Galago; species Galago senegalensis. Next base: position 10,493 of record CAUYTI010002775.1, on the reverse strand, counting down.
TCAAATGTGGTGTGTGTGCGTGTCCAAGAAGCTCTGCCATCTGCAGTGGACAGAAAGGACCCACAGGGGAGGCACCTGTGGCTCAAAGGAGTAGGGCGCAGGCCCCATATGCCAGAGGTGGTGGGTTCAAACTCAGCCCCGGCCAAAAACTGCAAAAAAAGAAAGAAAGGACCCACTGGAGCAGCCTGTCTACAGTTCTGTCAGGCTGAAATCCCAACGACACACATACAGGACCTCTCTAGGAGAGAAACTTCAGAATTCCACTGCATCCCCTAAAAATTCAGCTAGTGAAGTGGTGAGTTCAGCAACATCACTCCCCAAACCAAACAGAAAGAAATTGAGCAGTTTCTCAACTAATCCTTAAAACCTGCAGTAGAGTCCTTAGAAAAGCTTACTGAAACTCCAGATCCCCAGATATTACTTGAGCTCTTTTGAATTGTAAGTTCTGGAATGGGGGCCCCCAAATCTGCAATTTTAAAAGGTTCCCAAGCAGGCGGAGAGGAGGGTGAGACAAAGAGGCACCTTAGTTGCACCAGGCAAGACGCACTTACTCCTGGGGCCGTCTCTGCAGTCCTCCCACAGCCTGGACACCTCTCCCCTCACGCGGGTCAGCCCTGCTCCACAGGCTTCGGGGACTCTGTGCCAGGCCAAATTTGAGAGCCACTGGCAAGGCAGTTCCGGGCCTTGGCATAAAGTGCTGCCATGTGGCTTCAGTCAGGATTAGGTGAACTAGAAACAAAAAGCACTGAGTACAGTTTCATGGAAAAGAGGAAGCACCCCAGAAAGGTTCCGGCAGTCACTGCTAATAAAGTACATGGATCTGAGCCAGATCAACCCCACCCCCTTCCATAGCTAACCGTGGTGACCCGAAGTTATTCAACTCCACAAATACTGAGTGTCAACTCTCCAAGCACATTGTGCCCCTTGTGGGATACAGCGATGAAGAATACACAACACTCATCCTCAGAGGACTCCCCAGAGCAAATCTACCAGGGCCCAAATTAGAAAATTATGAAAATTAAGGGCGGCACCTATGGCTCAGTGAGTAGGGCGCCAGCCCCATATATGGAGGGTGACAGGTTCAAACCCGACCCCAGCTGAACTGCAACAAAAAAATAGCTAGGTGTGGCAGGCGCCTGTAGCCCCAGCTACTCGGGAGGCTGAGGAAAGAGAACTACCTAAGTCCAGGAGTTGGAGGTTGCTGTGAGCTGGGACGCCAAAGCACTCTACCAAGGGCCACAAAATAAGACTCTGTCTCTTTAAAGAAAGAAAGAAAGCAAGAAATAGGGAAAGAAAATTATGAAACTTAAATGTTCTGTGCTCACCTGTGCCTCAGGGAACCCATCCTTTTGGTTCCTACAGTATGTTTTTCCTTAACCCATCCTCATCTTTCCTGTGATTAACTATGTTGCCATAGCTGACTCTACTGCCACATCAGCTGTCTGCCCACAGCTAACTACAGGGCCACATCTAACAATATTCCCGTATCTAACTACACTGCGCCATCTCACAATAGTCTCATAACTATGCTGCTACACCTAACAAAATTCCCATAGCTAACTACACTGTTCCATCTAACTATTCCCATAGCTAACTACACTGCTCCCTCTAACTATTCCCGTAACTAACTACACTGGTCCCTCTAACTATTCCCATGACTAACTACACTGCTCCATCTAACTATTCCTGTACAAACTATACTGCTATACCGAACAATATTCCCATAGGTAACTGGCTATATCTAACAATATTCCTATAGCTAACTACACTGCTCCATCTAACTCTTCCCATAACTAACTATACTGCTATACTATTCCCATAACTAACTATACTACTACATCTATCAATATTCCCATTCTAATTATGTCCCCCTGTCTAATCAGACACCTAGTCTAACTCCAGCTAATTATCCTGTCATCATAAACACTTCTCAGAAAAGGTGGGGTACAGCTCACACCTCTAATCCTAGCACTCTGGGAGGCTGAGGCAGGTGGATTGCTTGAGCTCTTAGGTTTGAGACCAGCCTGAGCAAGAGTGAGACCTCGTCTTAAAAGTAGCTGGGCATTGTGGTGGGCACTTGCAGTCCCAGCTACTTGGGAGGCTGAGGCACGAGAATCACTTGAGCCCAAGAGTTTGAAGTTGCTGTGAGCTATGATGCTACAGCACTCTACCAAGGGTGACAAAATGAAACTCTGTCTCAAAATAACACTTCTCAAATGCCTAGAATTGTCTCCATTCTCAGCTCTGGAGATGAGATATAGAGTCTGACTTTTTCCCACCTCTGGAAGACAAGCCTCCCTACAATCCCAAGTATTAAGTATTTTCCAAAGTCTCTCCCTAGTATACCTAACTAAAATTAGACGTAAGCCTGGACCCACCCATCGTGCCATAACTCTTCCTAGTTCAATTAAACTCCAACAAATATTTATTAAGCTCCTGAAGTGCCTGCTACATGCAAGGGACACAAAGTTACAAACTAGGAGGAGACATGCATCAGAAACTACAACAGACAAAATCATAAGCATCATTCAGATTTGTGATGAAAGGCCCTTAAAGGCTTGCCTCAACTTTAAGACCAGATCCTACCCATCTGAGTGTTAATAGATAACCAAATTTATACCAGTGAGGTTTTAGTTTGCCATGCCTTTATATTGCTTCTTTCTCCATAACACTTACAGAGATACCTAAACAGGCCAGAACTCTGCAACTCTTCTGGGCAAGTTCTAAGCAAGTACAAATACCAAGTAAACTTCCCCAGGGAGATCATACATAAACCGGCTTACATTTCTTTGTGCTGCCACCTCCTGGTCTTCTATTGTAAATGAACTGCCATTTCTTGAGAGATGGGTCTAAGGATTTGGAAGAATAGAAGGCACACTTGTAACCCCAGCTATGAAGGCTGAGGCAGGAGGATCATCACTAAGTTCAGGAGCCTGGGCCACACAGCAAGACCCCATCTCTAAGTTTAAAAGAAAAAAGAGAGCGCTTTCTTACACAGGCAGAAAATTGCTGCTGCTACGATACCCATAGTAGTATTTAAGTGGGAAATTTAAACTAGCTGTAGGCCCCTCTAGGGCACTGCTAAAGTGAGCAGTAAATCCTCTCTCCTCTTTGCTACTATGTGCTAAATGCCATTGATTACTAGATTGTTATTTAATTTAATTGTATTAAGCATTGTTATTTGATTTATTAGACTGAAAACCATGGAAAAGTAAATCGGCCATTACACATATCTCTTAAATGATACAGAAGAAGTTATTTGGGTTGGCATCCGTAGCACAATGGTTACAGTGCCACCCACATACACTGAGGCTAGCAGGTTCGAACGCAGCCCAGGCCAGCTAAACAACAATGACAACTGCAACAAAAAATAGCCGGGCATTGTGGCAGCGCCTGTAATCCCTGCTACTTGGGAGGCTGAGTCAAGAGAATCACTTAAGCCAGTGGTTCTCAGCCTTCCTAATGCTGCAACCCTTTACTACAGTTCCTCATGTTGTGGTGACCCCCAACCATAAAATTATTTTCGTTGCTACTTCATAACTATAATTTTGCTACCGTTATGAATTGTAATGTAAATTTCTGATATGCAGGATGTATGGTGACCCCTGTGAAAGTGTCATTCAACCCCCAAAGGGATTGCGACCTACAGGTTGAGAACCACTGACTTAAGACCAAGAGTTTGAAGTTGCTGTGAGCTGTGACACCACCTACTCTACTGAGGGCAACATAGCAAGACTCTGTCTCAAAAAAAAAGAAAAGTTATTTAAATAAATGATTAAAATTGTTTTAAAATGTTATTATTTACTTATTTTGCCTTTTGTCTATTTAAATAAACAAGCTGATGGAAACAGCTTGACTACATAGGATAAAAGGTGGCTCGTGCAAATACTTCCCAGAGAAAGAAAAGTGTCTTGTTGGGCGGCACCTGTGGCTCAGCGGATAGGGCATCAGCCCCATATACCAAGGGTGGTGGGTTTGAACCCGGCCCTAGCCAAACTGCAACAAAAAAATAGCTGGACACTGTGGCGGGCACCTGTAGTCCCCACTACTCGGGAGACTGAGGCAAGAGAATCAACTAAGCCCAGGAGTTGGAGGTTGCTGTGAGCTGTGATGTCACGGGACTCTACTGAGGGCAATAAAGTGAGACTCTGTCGAAAGAAAGGAAAGGAAAGGAAAGGTGTTTGTTTGGTGAAATACAGTGATGGACCATTTGGGCTATGTAAAAATTCCCTCGGATAAATGTGCTAGGAGGGCGAAAAAGCAAACTGTAGTGTCCTGTGTGGAAAGGGAAGAGTAGGAAATGTGAGGAGCAGGGGACAGACGGGGAGAAGCTGGAACCCAGAAGACGGAAGGGAAGGGAGAGAAGCTGATCTCAGAGGAGCATGGACAGTGAGCTGGCTAGAGGAAGGGGGTCTGCCCCCATGACAGCACCGCACTACACGCCAGCACTGAGATGGGGACAGTGGGGACAGGTCAGACCCTCAGGTCAGACACTGGTAAGTGTTCAACTCTTGCTTAACCCAGGTGGACGCCTCTTTGAAGTATGTGCCATGAGTCCCTTTCTCAATGGCTTTGTGAAGTTTTAAAATTTCTTCAGTGAATCCCACCCTCCCTCCCCAGGCTGAGCCTCCCAGGGTCTTCTCTTTATGAGCTCTGTTTTTGAGCCATTTTCAATTTATAAAGCCCTGGTCACTTCAGGGAGGGATGGTAAACTGAACCATCCCTCCTTATCTCAAACTTCTTTCCTAAATATCCCGTAAGAAGACTAGGTGCCCTAATTTTTAATCCTAGGGTCCTCTAATTATGAGTGCTCCTTAGTCCAAGTGTGAGCTGTCCCTGCCCAGCTGATGTAAAACACATATGGTTTCTTGCTTATAGAAAATGTATTATGAAGATACATTTTGACCCCAAATTTGAATGTATCCCATAGTTCCTGGAACTATGAAGTCCTTGAAATGTAAGAGGAAGTGTGAAAATGAACATCTTGTCCAGATAGGAAAATAGTTTATATAGGAATGTAAAGCTTACAAATAAAGGCAGAATCCTTAATTGCCACCCCACCAATATCTAAGAGGTTGATTGATTTAAAGACCTTAAAAAAATTGCATAAATAGGAAAGAAGACCTCTAGTACCCATAGATAGTCTCCAGTAGCAAGAAAACAAAACTTCTTACCGGGCGCGGTGGTAGAGGCAAGAGGATCACTCAAGCCCAAAAGTTTGAGGTTGCTGTGAGCCGCAGCACTCTACCTAAGGCAATGGAGTCAGACTCTGTCTCAGAAAATAAAAAGATTCACTGTTTCACAAAAGCATTCCAAATTAGAGGATTTTGTATAAAATGCTTTCTAAATATCACCATACACTTAAAATCTGTTATATACTAAAATTTGAAATTTGAAAATTTACTTTAATTCTCAAGACTGTAATTTTCTGGATTTTAGTTACTTCAGAAGGAAAGATATCTCTTTTAAGGCATGGCATTTTGACATTTCATGTAAGAGTTCGGATTTTTGTACAAAAACTAAATGGCTAAAACCTTCATGTAAATATAATGTAAAACATGGGCTTCAAATGGAACAAAGTGACATTTGAAGGGTGTTATAGTTGTTAGCCAAAGAAGTCTTTCATGAATGGGTTCAAAAAACTCCAGATAATCTGAAAATATATACAAATCAATGGAAACGTTTCTGTTTGATCTTTCTAGGCATATCTGCCATATTTTTCTAGTAACTATCTGTGTATCTAATTCTATTTTATCTTTCTTTCTTTTTTTTGAGACAGAGCCTCAAGCTATTCCCCTGGGTAGAGTGCTGTGGCATCACAGCTCATAGACCCTCCAACTCCTGGGCTCAAGCAAGTCTCCTGCCTCTGCCTCCCAAGTAGCTGGGACCACAGGTGCCCGCCATAAGGCCGGGCTATTTTTTGGTTGCAGCCATCATTGTTGTTTGGCGGGCCCAGGCTGGATTTGAACACAGTCACCTTAGGTGTATATGGCTGGCGCCTTAGCCACTTGAGCCACAGGTGCTGAGCCATCTTTCTTTCTTTTTTTTTTTTGGAGACAGAGTCTCACTATGTTGCCCTCGATAGAGTGCTGTGGCATCACAGCTCACAGCAACCTCAAACTCTTGTGCTGGAGCCATTCTCTTGCCTCAGCCTCTCAAGTAGCTGGGACTTTAGTTGCCTGCCACAACACCCAGCAATTTTTAGAGATGGGGTCTTGTTCTTGCTCAGGCTGGTCTCGAACTCATAAACTCAGGAAATCCACCTGCCTCAGCCTCCCAGAGTGCATTTTATCTTGATATGCAGTATTTTCTCAAACATACTTGGATTTGGGGAATTTGGATAGCATTAAGGAAATGTATATTTGAATTTATCCTGCTAATTAAAAACCTGGAATTCTACCTTAGGGTTGTCTATCATTACAGTAAGGATCATATAGTTTAAAATGGTTAAAATGGCAAACCTTATATCAATCATACCACAACTTATTTTTTTTATTCCAGATTAATATGAGGGTACAAATGATTAGGTTACATTGTTAGGTACACTTCAAGTTGCAGTTGAGCCTTTCACCCAGGGGGTGTGCTGTACACCCCTACATTGTGCCCATTAGGTAAGAGCTTATCAACCCCCCATACCACAGTTTAAAAAATGGGAAAAATATGGATGTATCTTTCTATCTACCAGAGAGAGAAAAACAGACACACAGTTCTGATTTACCCACCCCCACTCCCACTGGAATATAGAGCTAAGTGCAGCCAAGGAACATATGCAAATCTGCGCCCAGAGCAATTTCAATATAAATACTAGTAAAATCAAAAAGACTAGCCCTAGCACTCTGGGAACCTGAGGCAAGTGAGTTGCCTGAGCTCACTGGTTCAAGACCATCCTGAGCAAGACTGAGACCACACCTCTAAAAATAGCCGGGTTGGCTTGGTTCCTGTAGCTCAGTGGCTAGGGCACCAGCCATATATACTAGAGCCGACGGGTTCAAACCCAGCCCCAAATCTTGGGCTTAAGTTGATTCTCTTGCCTCAGACTCCCAAGGAGCAGGGTCTACAGGTGCCTGCCACAACGCCTGGCTATTTTGGGGTTGCAGTTGTCATTGCTATTTGGCAGACCTGGGCTGGATTCAAACCCACCAGCTCCGGTGTATGTGGCTGGCACCCTAGATGCTGAGCTACAGGTGCTGAGCCCTTAAGACTTTCTTTTCAAAATAAAAAAAGATGAAAGCAGCTTGATGGAAGGGGATGTAAAGAAGCATTGTGGCTGCTGAGTTAGGGCAACAAAGGCAAAATGCTAAAGACCAAGCAGGAGATATAACAAGCAATTCCCACTGCCTCCAAGCAGGCCTGAGGGCTCGTAGATGTAGACACTCAAACTTGCTATCCCTCTCCCTGGAGTTCTCAAAATTTGAGGATGCTAAGTCATGCCAACAGGATCATGAGAAACTGAAATACATGCTCTAGACTTAACACAAAGCTCTCAGATTAGCTGAAAATGCCTATAGGCCAGGCCATTTTAGCCTTTTGCTTTAGGCAAAGTTGCCAAGCAAATCAAAATTTTAGATTTCTTTTTGACATGCATTTACAAGAAAGGAAGCTGGCTTAATGAATTCACCTCTGAGAGTCTGAAGCATCCTTCTAAAAAGAAGGATGTACATGTCAAGCAAACTAAATGTCTGTGGGCTATTAAAGGGTGTGTCACTGATGGCCGTTGCAGGTGGGCACGCTAATGGCGGCCACATGGGCTTTTGTATGTTACCATGGTGATACAGTCTCCCACTGACAACCACATTTTTGTGTTCACATTAATATTTGTAATCACATTAAAATTACTACTTGCTATGAAATGACAGGTTAAAAGGTTAAAGAAGGGCTCGGCGCCTATAGCACAACCGGCTAAGGTGTCTGCCACGTACACCTAAGGTGGCGGGTTCGAATCCCCAGCCCGGACCTGCCAAACAACAATGACGGCTGCAACCAAAAAATAGCCGGGTGTTGTGGTGGGCCCCTGTGGTCCCAGCTACTTGGGAGGCGGAGGCAAGAGACTCGCTTGAGCCCACGAGTTGGAGGTTGCTGTGAGCTGTAATGCCACAGCACTCTACCCAGGGGGACAGCTTGAGGCTCTGTCTCAAAAAAAAAAAAAAAAAAGTTAAATAAGGTGGCTCAGTGCCTGTGGCTCAAGTGGCTAAGGCGCCAGCCACATACACCTAATGTGGCAGGTTCGAATCCAGCCCAGGCCCACCAAAACAACAATGATGGCTGCAACCAAAACAAAAAAAAACAGCCGGGTACTTTGGCGGGCACCTGTGGTCCTAGCTACTTGGGAGACTGAGGCAGGAGACTCACTTGAGCCCAGGAGTTGGAGGTTACTGTGAGCTGTGATGCCACAGCACTCTACCCAGGGGGACAGCTTGAGACTCTGTCTCAAAAAATAAAATGCCCCACAGGGAAGTCTGGTTTGCTATCCACTGGTAAAGAGACACCTATTGTAAGATCTTTGTCCTCAGGCCAGGAGCGATGGCTTGCACGTGTAATCCCAGTACTTGGGAGGGTGAGGCAGGTGGATTGCCTGAGCTCACGGGTTTGCGACCAGCCTAGGCCACAGTGAGACCTCTTCCCTAAAAATAGCTGGGCGTTGTGGCAGGTGCCTGTAGTCCCAGCTACTTGGGAGGCTGAGGCAAGAGAATCGCCTAAGCCCAGGAGTTGGAGGTTGCTGTGAGCTGTGTGACACCATGGCACTCTACCAAAGGTGATAAAGTGAAACAGAGTCTGACTGAAAAAAAAAAAAGTCTGCCTTGTATCTCAATGAAATCTTCAAGTGAAATGGTAACAACTAATTAGAAAGAATTTGGGTAAAGACATCCGTTCTCCCCAATTCCTCTGATATTCATACCAACCTCCCTGCCCTCCATATCAATTCCATTAATCCCAAACCCAGACTTGATGCCCCACAGGGAAGTCTTCTCCCAGAAGTCTGGTTTGCTATCCACTGGTAAAGAGACACCTATTGTAAGATCTTTGTCCTCAGGCCAGAGCGATGGCTTGCATGTGTAATCCCAGTACTTGGGAGGTTGAGGCAGGTGGATTGCCTGAGCTCACGGGTTCAAGACCAGTCTGGGCCACAGTGAGACTTCTTCCCTAAAAATAGCGGGGCATTGTGGTGGACGCCTATAGTCCCAGCTACTTAGGAGGCTGACGCAAGAGATTTGCTTAAGCCTAGGACTTTGAGGTTACTGTGAGCTGTGACACCATGGAACTCTACCAAGGGTGACAAAGTAAGACTCTCTTTCAAGGGAAAAAAAAAAGATCTTTGTTCTCTCCTCAGCTTTTACTATAAACTCTAATGAAACTTCTTTCTTTCTTTGTTTTTTCTTCTTTTTTTTAGAGACAGAGTTTCATTTTGTCCCCCTCGGTAGAGTGCTGTGGCATCACAGCTCACTGCAACCTCCAGCTGTTGGACTTAGGCGATTCTCTTGCCTCAGCTTCCCGAGTAGCTGGGACTACAGGCGCCCACCACAAAGCCTGGCTATTTGTTTTGTTGTTGCACTTTGGTGGGGACCAGGTTCAAGCTAAGGTGACCAGACATCCCGCTTTTGGAGGGATAGTCCCGATTTTTAACAATTTGTCCTGTGTCCCATGGCGTTTTTAAAAAGTCCCAATTTTTGGAAAGAATGCATGACAAGCTAGGGAACAGCAGGAGAATGGGAAGGGAATATATGGTTTTCAGCTGCCATGTCGCTATTTCACCAGAATATGAGTTTTATGTTATTTTTGTTAATTTTATAATGTTAAACTTTAATAATAAATAATTGTTGAGAACTGATTATCGAGAACTGCTTATCAAAGTTCGCATTGTTGATCAGTTGTTAGAATTTGACTACCATTGTTTGGACTTAATGGCACTTTTTGGCATTGGTAACCACGAAAACATTTTGTAACTGTCTCTCAGATGATACACATCGTACTGCGTGCTAGTGCTAGTACTGCGTGCTAGTGCTAGTTAAACAAGGGATGTCAACAAAACAGCTATTCAGATAATTTAGGTAAGTAATTTATTTATTTATTTCATGAATTTAGCAGACAATACTCGTATTATTTATATTTTATAGTGGTGGCAACAAGTCTAGCGCCGGCCTTGAAAGTGACACTTACGACTTATGAGGTATCATTATTAAAAATATATATTTATAAGGAAAAGGTAAATCTTGGGCATCAGCAAAAATCACAATAGAGAACAAATGGTTAGAAATATTTCATAATTTTGAAACAAACCATGTTCCCTACAATAATGCACTAAAAACTGTGGGATATGCGCTGTTCTTACAAGGAACTAATGCTGCGACTGAACATTTTTTCTACAGTAAATAAAGTGTGGACATCAGAAAAATCACAATTAAGTGTTGAGACTTTGAAAGCCATTTTATGTATGAAATATAATTTAACAAATTCTTGTGAAAAATTTCATGACCTTTTAAACAATGACAGCAATC
>CAUYTI010002772.1:0-11832 GCA_963575145.1 Galago senegalensis | reverse complement strand
TAAACCAACAGATGCTATTGTGGATGTGGAGAGAAAGGAAGTCTTATACACTGCTGGTGGGACTGCCACCTAGTACAACCTCAAGGGAAAGTTGTATGGAGATCCCTCAAAGAAGTAAAAGTAGACTTACCATTTTTATTTATTTTTTTTTTTGGTTGCAGCCATCATTGTTGTTTGGCGGGTTCGGGCTGGGGATTCAAAGCTGCCACCTTAGGTGTACGTGGCTGGCGCCTTAGCCGGTTGAGCTATAGGCGCCGAGCCATAGTTAAGTCTTTATAGCTAAATATATAGTTGATGTCTTTACTGACATTCACACAAACCACACAAACTACAAGGAGAGAGAGGAAGAAAGTGTCAGGGGTCCATAGAGATAAGAGGAAGAGGTTTGGGACCCAGGAAGACAAGAGAGGATAGTACAAGAGCTGGGAGAGCACATTTTCCAGAAGGCCCTCCATTGGATCAGAACCATTGCTGGGGACCCCAGGACTTCTGGGTGCTACTTCTGTTTGTGTGGCTCTCAAGCCTTCTAACTTTTCCTTCCACCCCTTTCTTTTGGAGCCAAGGGAAATTAGAAAGTTTATTCCCCAACAGCCTCTTGCCCATGACCTGGAGATTGGCAGAGCAAAAAAAAATTTGAAAAGACAATGGTTGAAGACGTCATTGTTGGGGCAGCGCCTGTGGCTTAAAAGGGTAGTGCACTGGCCCCATATGCCGGAGGTGGCGGGTTCAAACCCAGCCCAGCCCTGGCTTAAAAAAATAATAATAAATAAAAAAGTTAAAAAAAAATACGTCATTGTTTCATCAAGCACATGGCAGGTAAGCACTCTTTTGTAACAATCACCGAGATCCTGAGTTCAACATTACAGTTGTGAAGATAGGCTGGGTGTGCTGGCTCAATCTGTCATCTCAGCACTTTGAAAGTCCAAGGCAGGAGCATCACTTGAGACTGGGAATTTGGGAGCAGACTAGACAATGTAACAAGACCCCATCTCAAAAAAAAAAAAAGAGAGAGAAAGAAAGAAAATATTAGCCAGCTGGATGTGGTGGTGCGATTCTATAGTCCCAGCTACTCAGAAAGTTGAGGAGAATGGCTTAAGCCCAGGAGGTCGAGGCTGCAGTGAGCTATGATAGTGCCACTGGACTCCAGCCTAGACAACAAACAGGACCCTTGTCTCAAAACAACAACAGGGCAGTGTCTCTGGCTCATGGAGTAGGGCACCAGCTCATATGCTGGAGGTGGCGGGTTCAAACCCAGCCCCAGCCAAAAACTGCAAAAAAATAATAATAATAATAATAATTACAGCATTGAAGAGAGGCAATTCAGCATTGTCTGGAAAATTCTTATCATCACTGGGAAATTGTATGTATCTACATGTATATCTATAAATGTCTATATATGTACATGTACACACATGTGATATATTCCATACCAGGGGTCCTCAAACTTTTTAAACCGGGGGCCAGTTCACTGTCCCTCAGACCATTGGAGGGCCGGACTGTGGGCCCTGGGACGAGTCAGCTGCTAAGCAGGACAGGCAGCGGCAGCAAAAACACCCTGCGGGCCAGATAAATGTCCTAGGCGGGCTACATGTGGCCCACGGGCCATAGTTTGAGGACACCTGTCCCATACATATGAAACAAGATATATTCTACAGTTGATTCTTGAACAACACAATTTTGAATTGCAAGACCACACTTATACAAACATTTTTCCTCTTCTACCCCGAGACAGCAAGACCAACCCCTCCCCCCTTCCTCAGCCTACTCAATGTGAAGATGATGAGGATGAAGAGATCCACTACCACTGAATGAATACTAAATACAATTCCTCTTATGATTTTCTTTTTCTTTTTGAGACAGAGTCTTCACTTTGTCACCCTCAATAGAGTACTGTGGCATCATAGCTCACAGCAACCTGAAACTCTTGGGCTCAAGTGATTCTCTTGCCTCAGCCTCCCCAGTAGCTGGGACTACAGGTGCCTGCTACAATGCCTGGTTATTTTTAGAGACTGGATTTTGCTGTTGCTCAGGTTGTTCTCAAACCTGTGAGCTTAGGCAACCCTCCCACCTCGCCAACCACAGTGCTGGGATCACAGGCATGAGCCCAGTGCTGGCCCTTATGATTTTCTTAATAACATTTTTGTCACATCCCACCACTGCCACCTCTTGTCAGGGCCTGGGACTGTTTGGTCTACGGCCTTGGCTTATCTAGGTTCCAGACGTGGACCGCTATGCTACCTTGCTCAGGAACAATTGTTTGTATGTGCCTGAGGGCTATCTACTTTAGCAGAGGAGAGAGAGAGTAAAGCAGTCTTAGAAAGATAGATTTTAGCAGTCTTTAGCAGAGCTTGGTAATCTTCAGTAGAGAGACGCCGTGCTGGCATTCTGCGGGCAGGAGAGGAGACAGAGTCAGAGTAAGCGTGTGGGTGATAGAATGTGCATGCTCCCAACTGCCTCCTCCTGCAGCCTAATATAAGGCGGATCTCCTGCCACTCAATACCACAGGTGTAGAGACTGCCAGTTCACCAATGCTCTCATCTCTCAAGCTCTCATGCTTGTTAGGAGAGCTAAATCCCTCCCCATGCCCTTTTCACCACAGTGTCCCAGTATTGAGCTACAGGTGTTACTTATAACTCTTACTCCTAGCCATAGCATATGGTCTGCTACACATTTTCTTTCTCTAGCTGACTTTATTGTAGGAATACAGTAGATAAACAGCATGTAATACATCCAACGTACAAAATCTGTTTATATTATTGGTAAGGCTTCTAGTCAACACTAGGCTATTAATAGTTAAGTTATAGAAGATTTATTTTTTTTTTTTTTGAGACGGAGCCTCAAGCTATCCCCCTGGGTAGAGTGCCATGGCATCACGCTCACAGCAACCTCCAACTCCTGGGCTCAAGCGAGTCTCTTGCCTCAGTCTCCCAAGTAGCTGGGACTACAGGCACCCGCCACAGTGCCGGCCATTTTTGGGTTGCAGCCATCATTGTTGTTTGGTGGGCCCGGGCTGGGGATTCGAACTCGCCACCTTAGGTGTATGTTAGCCGATTGAGCCACAGGCGCCGAGCCAGTTATAGAAGATTTAAAATTACACAAAGATTTTGACTGCATGGGAGGTGGGGCCCTTAGGGTCAGCTGTATTTCTTTCATATACAAATAAAATATTCCTTATAATAAAGTCTCACAATATTTGCTTTTTAGAGCCCAAACTGCAAACTGCCAAGTTCTCATTCTATTTTCACCCCTTCCCTCCTCTACCTGTGAGATCTCAGTATTTCCTTTCTTTTCTTTCTTTCTTTCTCTTTTTTTTTTTTGAGACAGAGCCTCAAGCTGTCGCCCTAGGTAGAGTGCTGCGCCATCACAACTCACAGCAACCTCCAACTCCTGGGCTCAAGCAATTCTCCTGCCTCTGCCTCCCAAGTAGCTGGGACTACAGGCGACCGCCACAACACCTGGCTATTTTTCAGTTGCATCGCATTTCAAGGACCCTACAGCCACAGGGGACTGTTTCCAATATGTCCCTCCCATACTGGAAAAGGCTGGTACACCAACAGCATGCCTGGCCCGTGGTAAGGGACTGTGTGGGTGTTAAGGGGGTGACTGGGGGGACACCTGGGAGTTGTGTGCAGGATCAGACTGTAGGATGGCAAGGTCTTTAACAGCTTATACCTCAGAGAACAACAGTCCCCAACAGCAGTCCAGAAAATAGTGACCCATCACCACATACTTGTAACTTGGCCACTGCCTTGAGGCCGAGGACAGCGTAAGTTCTGTTGCCAGTTTGGGGTTGGAATGGGGCTACTGATAAGTCATAAGCTGTACCAGGAGCCTAAACCCAGGCACCAACTCAAAAGAGTGGGTGTAGGAATTCAAGCCCATTAGAACAAGGGCGCCAGATATTACCAAGTACATAGACATGTAGAGGGATCTTATGTATGGGATTGATTTATGATCTAATGCCCTTTACTTATGTCAACTTATAGAAACAGAGAAAGGAGAGATATGTAAATGTACATACTAGCATACAAGAAGAGGGAGAGACGCAGGGATTTCTTTTCTGTGTACTTTATTTCATGTCACAATGTCTAGGGTGTGTTTGTCACTTGTTTGTCACTTGCCATATTGGAACAATATACCAGAAACCTAAACTAATTTAGCTCTAGTATAAAGCAGAACCCACTCATGGACATATATATGGACAATGTATTTGGGGTGGTTTACAATAAAAGACCCAAGTCTAATAGAATTTTAGATAGTTTAGCCACCCAATTTCATCCTGGACTTCCTGGAGAGAGGCAGGTTGCCACCATCATAGTGCAGAATTGTAGCAGTAATGACAGTGGCCAATATTTGAGAGCTCAGAACGAGACAGGCACGTTACCCAAGAACTTTACACAGATTATTTAATTTAATCTTCCCAACAAGTCCATGAGGTAGGTTCTCTCAATATCTCCAAGGTATGGTTGAGGAAACCAAGGCACAAGATTAAGGGATTCAGCCATAGTCCCTCATTGGCCAGTGGCAGGACAATCCTAAGAGCTCTGACTGGACCCTCCATGTTCTCCCCAAATCTTCACAAACAAGAAACTTTAAAAGATAGAATGAATTATAAAGAACCTTGTGTTTTGGCGGTTTTGTAGCTCAGTGGATAGGGTGCTGACCACACATACTGGGGCTGGCAGGTTCAAACCCAGCCTGGGCCAGCTAAAACAACAATGACAACTGCAACAACAACAACAAAAATAGCCAGGCGTGTGACAGGCGCCTGTAGTCCCAGCTACTTGGAAGGCTGAGGCAAGAAAATTGCTTGAGTCCAAGAGTTTGAGGTTGCTGTGAGCTCTGACACCACGGCACTCTACCCAAGGTGACAGCTTGAGACTCCATCCCCCCCCCCCCAAAAGAACCTTGTGTTTTGATCATTCAGACAACAGAAAGCCCTGGGTTTGTTTTGCTTTTTTTTTTGAGACAGAGCCTCAAGCTGTCCCCCTGGGTAGAGTGTCGTGGTATTACAGCTCACAGCAACCTCCAACTTCTGGGCTCCAGCGAGTCTCTTGCCTCCGCCTCCCAAGTAGCTGGGACCACAGGCGCCCGCCATAACGCCCGGCTATTTTTTGGTTGCAGCCGTCGTTGTTGTTTGGCGGGTCCGGGCTGGGGATTTGAACCTGCCACCTTAGGTGTACGTGGCTGGCGCCTTAGCCAGTTGAGCTATAGGCGCTGAGCCAAAGCCCCTGTTTTAAGAGACACAGTATGTCTCTGATGGTGACATCAGTGATGTGAGTCTGATGTGCCGACATCGTCCCTTAAGCTCACCTGAACCTGAGCAGAGACTTTACTCCTTCTGAATTCAGTGAATACTAGTCACCCACTATGAAGAATGAGCTAACAGTGGCTGCGTCAGAAAGAACCGTCCTCCTCATGACCTCTCAAGCATCATGCTCCTGGTCTCTGCCAAAATTGGAGCAGGGGACACAACAGAGGCAGCACGGCCCTGACTGAGTTCTTATGTAAGAACTCATTCCCTGGCTTTGCTAGAATCTTCACCCTGCTTTCTTTATGTTGTAAGTAGGAGCCTCTAGGAATAACAGTGCCAGGGCAAGCCCTGCACAGCACCTAACACAGACCAGGCATTCAGTAGGTAGTGGTGACGTGAGCACATGGTTCTGCTAGTTTTAGAACACCTTAGGAACAATAACTTAATCCCAACCCCAGAAATCTTTAAAAGGGTCAGTAGCTATTAATTTTTCCTGACGTCCAAAATTCCATATAGAAAATTATTCAAGCCAGGTGTTGTGGTAGACACCTGTAGTCCCAGCTACTTGGGAGACTGAGACAAGAGGATCACTTAAGCCCAAAAGTTTGAGCTTGCTGTGAGTTAATATGCCTCACTACTCTACTGAGGGTGACAAAGTGACTCTGTCTCAAAAAAAAAAAAAAAGAAAGAAAAAGAAAATTATTCAGAGCCAACCCTAATCAACCAAAGCAAACAATAAAATTATAATAAAAATTGTAACATGTTTATATTTTACAGATACCTCCCAGATCTATGGGCTACACACTCCCATCTCCTCCTCACGTCTGCTAAGCAGCAGCATGACAGACAGTCTCTCCTTTAGTTCTGTTTCTGTTGATATTTAATTTGAAAGGTCTCCTTAGAATCCAAATATCAGTTCTTTTATGCAAATCAGGTTCTTTCCTCATGCTTGTTTTCATGATACAGACAAGAAATGGTCTCCCATAATAGTTACTGGTATTTTCCATTCTAGCCAGTGATAAAACATTAGGATGGGGATAGTGGGTGGGAAGAGTTTTTCTTTTTTTTTGTTTGTTTGTTTGGAAGAGTTTTTCTCTCCCTTCTTCCCCTCAATAAACTGAAAGCACCTGATAAGGTGGCTATGGACTGGATAATTTTGTTCATAAAATTATCAAGAAACTGACTAGTGACCCAGACAGAAAGTAACCTATGCATACATAAACAGAACATGATATAAACATCCAGAATGAGCTGAAACACGTTTAATAAATATATGGCTATTGACTTGTGTTTCTTTTTTCTTTTTTTTTTTAAAGACAGAGTCTCAGGGCTCGGAGCTTGTAGCTCAGCAGCTAGGGTGCCAGCCACATACACCAGGGCTGGCGGGTTCATACCCAGCTCAGACCTGCCAAACAACAATGACAATTACAACCAAAAAATAGCTCAGCATTTGTGGCGGGTGACTGTAGTCCCAGTTACTTGGGTGGCTGAGGCAAGAGAATCACTCAAGCCCAGGGTTGGAGATTCCTGTGAGTGTGATGCCACAGCACTTTACCCAGGGCGACAGCTTGAGACTCTGTCCCCCCCCCCAAAAAAGACAGAATCTCACGTTCTTGCTCCTGGTTGAGTGCTGTGGTGTCATAGCTCACAACTACTTCAAACTCCTGGGTTCAAGCAATTCTCTTGCCTCAGCCTCCCAAATAGCTGGGACTGCAGGTGCCCACCACAACACCTGGCTAGCCTTTGTTTTTTAGAGACAAGCTGATCTCAAACTCCTGAGCTCAGGTGATCCTCCTACCTTGGCCTCCCAGAGTATTAGGATTACAGGCACGAACCACGGTGCCTGGCCCCAACTTGTGTTTCTTAAAAGTGAAATAATGGACCATAACACAGTCTGTCTCAAAACCTTTGTAGTGACTCAATATTCCTAATAATCATGAGTTATATTCCAAAGCTTGTCAGAAATAATGGACAATCTCTTATTTACGCATTTAAGACAGCAAGTAAAGCTGTAAAAGAAATGATTTAAGAAAAGAAATAATCTCTAGCTTGAGATTGTGTCTCAAAAAATAAACAAACAAATGAATAAAGGGGAGAATACTTGTTTGCTTACCTCATGTGGGTCAGTGAGATGACTCCTGCTAGTTTGAGAGCCAAGGTGAACCATGTTCAACAAAAGTGCAAGAGATTCTTTTCTTTTCTTTCTTTCTTTCTGACAGAGTTTTATTATGTTGCCCTCAGTAGGGTGCTGTAGGATCACAGCTCACAGCAACCTCAAACTCTTGGGCTAAAGTGGTTCTCTTGTCTCAGCCTCCCAAGTAGCTGGGACTACAGGCGCCTACCACAACACCTGGGTATTTTTGTTGTTGTTGTTGCAGTTGTCATTGTTGTTTAGCAGGCCTGGGCTGGTTTCAAATCTGCCAGCCTCGGTGTATGTGGCCGGCTCCCCAACCACTGATCTACAGGTGCTGCCCTGTTCTCCCCTTTTATAAAGGAAGGCTCAAACAGGTAAGGAAATTTCTTTAAGGCCGTATCTATCATCTATCTATCTATCTATCATAATTGGGATACCTTAGTAAGGTATCATAAGAGCATAACTGAGCATTGCTATATTCTAGGTCCCTATATGGAAGGACCTTTGCATCTGCCACCACACAAAGAGGCACTCCACAGCCCTAAGACCATGAGATCTTCTTGCACACGTTGAAGAATCTTTCCTTTTGTAACCTATATATTGCTCCATCTAAATTTTAAACAAAACCTATACTCTGGATTATAATGATGACTTTTAAATGGATTATAATGATGAGTTTTAAAGCACTTAGCCTGAAATACTGCATTTCATCTTTATGAAACAGAAAAGAATGAGAGCACATTTTTCTTCTAGAAGCATTAGTTGTGTGATTTTATTTCATTTCATTTATTTATTTATTCATTTATTTTGAGACAGAGTATCCTGTCGCCGTGGTAGAGTGCCATGGCATCATAGCTCACAGCAACCTCCAACTCTTGGGCTCAATCGATCCTTTTGCCTCAGTTTTTCTATTTTGACTAGGGACAGGGGTCTCACTTTTTTGCTCAGGTTGGTCTCAAACTTGTGAACTCAAGCAATCCACCCACCTAGGCCTCCCAGAGTGCTAGGACAATTACAGGGCTGAGTTACTGAGCTCAGCCAAGAGTTTATGTAGTAAGACTCTCTAATCATTGGCCAGGCATGGTGGCTCACGCTTGTAATTGTAGCACTCTGGGAGGCCCAGGCAGGAGGATTGCTTGAGCTCAGGAGTTTGAGACCAGCCTGAACAAGAGGGAGATCTTAGCTCTACTAAAAATAGAAAAATTAAACTTGGTGCCTGTTGCTCAGCAACTAGGGTGCCAGCCACGTACACTGGGCCTGCCAAACAATGACAACTACAAAAAAAAAAAAAAATAGCCAAGCACTGTGGCAGGAGCTTACAGTCCCAGCTACTCAGGAGGCTGTGGCAAGAGAATCACTTAAGCCCAAGAGTTTGAGGTTGCTATGAGCTGTGAATCTTTAAAATAGTATTTCAGGGAAGCTAAGGCTGGTGGGTAGCTTGAGCTCAGGAGTTTGAGACCACTCTCAAACTACAGCCACAGCACTCTGAGTGGCACTGGCCACATACACCAAGGTTGGCAGGTTTGAATCTGGCCTGATTAAAAACGACAACTGCAATAACAACCAAAAAATAGCTTGGCATTGTGGCGGGCACCTGTAGTCCAAGCTACTCGGGAGGCTGAGGCAAGAGCATCACTTTTTCTTATGCCCAAGAGTTTGAGGTTGCTGTGAGCTGTAATGCCATAGCACTCTACTGAGGGCAATATAGTAAGACTCTGTCTCCAAGAAAAAAAAATAGTATTTCATAGCTGTATTTGGCAATATTGGCAATAAGACATTCAAATACATAAAATGTGTACTTTATCAACTATACTGTATATGAAATAACTTTTTACCATGAAGATTTTCTATCACCAAGTAACATTAAGGTTCATATTTTCCATTCTTACTGAATAAATGAAGTAACATCAAATCCAGTAATACAGGTCAAAATTTATTCTGAAGATACCAGGAGACAAGTTATTCATTTTTTTTTTTTTTTGAGACGGAGCCTCAAGCTATCCCCCTGGGTAGAGCACTGTGGCATCACAGCTCACAGCAACCTCCAACTCCTGGGCTCAAGCGAGTCTCCTGCCTCAGCCTCCCAAGTAGCTGGGACTACAGGCGTCAGCCACAACGCCTGGCCATTTTTTGGTTGCAGCTGTCATTGTTGTTTGGCGGCTGGGCTGGGGATTCGAACCCGCCACCTTGGGTGTATGTAGCTGGCGCCTTAGCCACTTGAGCCACAGGCACCGAGCCAAGTTATTCATTTTTTAAAAAAGATATGAACACTTATAAAATCGTGGAACATATCTTTCTTACATATTCATATATCAAATCATGGACTAATAATAATTTAAATGGAAAACTGACCTATCTCATCACCATCAGTAAACATAGTTTGCTCCACATACCAGATTTTCTTCAATACAGCAGAAGCACTTAACTTTCTCTCTGAAGTGGCTTTCTTAAAAATAACTTTTTTTCTGCTAAGGATAATGACTAGGTATTACATATATGTAATAAAAAGGCTTTTTTTTTTTTGGAGACAAGAGTCTCATTTTGTTGCCCTCAGTAGAGTGCTGTGGCATTGCAACTCACAGCAACCTCACTCTTGGGCTTCAGTGATCTTTTGGCCTCAATCTCCCTAGTAGCTGGGACTACAGGCGTCCAGAACACCTGGCTATTTTTAGAGATGGGGTCTTGCTCTGGCTCAGACTGGTCTCAAACTCTTCAGCTCAAACTACCCACCAACCTCAGCTTCCCAGTGTTGGGATTACAGGCTGGAGCCAACAAAGCCTATCTCTTTAACCTCATATAACTACCTCAAGTATGACTGCCCACTTTTTCATACACAAATTGGAAAAGATGTCAGATGAAATGTTGAAGATATCTTGGTGTCATAACTGCTCTACACTGAAATTAGTAAATTGTATATGCCCTGGTGGGGTTCAAACCCGCCAGCCCCGGTGCATGTGGCTGGCACCCTAACCACTGAGCTATGGGCACTGAACCCATATTGAAGTTTTATTTTATTTTTTTTGAGACAGAGTCTCAAGCTGTCACCGTGGGTAGAGTGCGGTGGTGTCACAGCTCACAGCAACCTAAAACTCTTGGGCTTAAGATAAGGCAATTCTCTTGCCTCAACCTCCCAAGTAGCTAGGACCACAGGCACCAGCCACAATGCCTGGCTATTTTTCTTTGTAGCTGGCCTGGGCTAGGTTTGAACCTGCCAGCCTTGGTGTATGTGGCCAGCGCCCTACCCACTGAACTACAGCTCCCACCCTAATATTTACAAGTTTTAAGTTCAGCTAATTACACAGATACTTTACCTATGTATCAACTATCTGAATATTTCAAATCTTTCAATGTACTGATTGATTTTCATTAATGACTGGGTGCTGTGTAGTTTGTATACTAAATGGTAACATATTTCAAGCAAGCCAATCTTTAATCTAAAAGTGTAATGTGTGCTCATAATGAAAACTGGCCCAAAAGGGAGAAAAGGTCTGTTTATAAAGATATGTAACACTACAAGGCCGTATGTTGTATTGGCCAAGAACATCTTTTACTTTTTTTTTTTTTTTTTTTTGAGATGGGGTCTTCTATGTTGCCCTTGGTAGAGTGTGGTGGTGTCACAGCTCACAGCAACCTCAAATGCTTAGGCTTAAATGATTCTCTTGCCTCAGACTTCCAAGTAGCTGGCAATACAGGCGCCCACCACAAAGCCCAGCTTTTGTTGTTGTTGTCATTGTTTGGCAGGCACAGGTTGGGTTGGAACCCACCAGCCCCGGGTGCATGTGGGTGCATGTGGCTGGAGCCCTAACCATTGAGTAAGGGCGCCAAGCCCTTTTACTCAATCTTTAAATACTTCAAAACAATTTTTTTTTTTTTGAGACGGAGCCTCAAGCTATCCCCTCGGGGGGAGTGCCATGGCCTCACAGCTCACAGCAACCTCCAACTCCTGGGCTCAAGTGAGTCTCCTGCCTCAGCCTCCCAAGTAGCTGGGACTATAGGCGCCCGCCACAACGCCGGCCATTTTTTGGTTGCAGCCGTCATTGTTGTTTGGCAGGCCTTGGCTGGGGATTCGAACCCACCACCTTAGGTGTATGTGGCTGGCGCCTTAGCTGCTTGAGCCACAGGCGCCGAGCCCAAAACAAATTTATTAAGGCCAAATTTTTTTTACTATCCACTTGCAATTGTACATTTGAAAGACTTTTCTCTGTCTTCCCAAGTGTGGGTCTGGTATGTATCTGGGAGTCACTTTGTGTCTGTAATTTATGGGCAAATTATATATGCTGTATGTGTATTTCTATACTTCTTCTTCTTTTTTTTTTTTTTTTTTTTGAGATAGAGCCTCAAGCTGTCCCCCTGGGTAGAGTGCCGTGGCATTACAGCTCACAGCAACCTCCAACTTCCTGGGCTCAAGCGAGTCTCTTGCCTCTGCCTCCCAAGTAGCTGGGAC
>CAUYTI010002770.1:0-10128 GCA_963575145.1 Galago senegalensis | reverse complement strand
CAGCTACTTGGGAGGGAGGCAAGAGACTCGCTTGAGCCTAGGAGTTGGAGATTGCTGTGAGCTGTAATGCCATGGCACTCTACCCAGGGGGACAGCTTGTGGCACTGTCAAAAAAAAAAAAAAAAAAAAAAAAAAAAAAAGAAAGACACAATCCAGCCCTTTGGCTCCACCAGAGCTCTCATCAGTGACTCATCTACCTCTGTGGAAGGGGGAGGTACAATTAGTACAAGCACTTCTTAAGGGAAACTTAGCTACTGAGAGGCAAAAGTTGCTTTTGCTAGTCATGTAGATCTGAAATCCTATTTTCTTGTGGTAATTGCTCTTTATTCTTGGCTTTGAACCTGGGCCCTAGTTTGGTTCAAGTGTAGCCTCCTTGCTTATTAGCTCCTATGCTTTATAACTTTCAACCACCGGTGGGCAGGAAAGACTCAGTAGAGGAGTCAAGATAGACCAATTTGGCCTAAGCAAAGGAGCCTGGGCCAGCAGGCTGGAACAGTGGCTGCTGATCTTGAGTTTCCCAACTGAGTGTCCTTTCCCCAGACACTTGGCATGGATAAACCACCATAGGAGTGCCTGGGAAATCATACTCTGGTTAAGGACATTAATGCCTAGTGGGATGTTGAATTTGAAAGGAGAGCTATAGTTTCAAGAGTTGAGTAGTGCTAAGGCAGACTTGGCCAGGTCACCTGCCACCTGGAAGTGGGGAAGAGCACTCAGAAGTCAGGGATTTGTGCAAGGGCTGCTGCTGCATCTCAGCCCCACTTCTTACCAGACGTCAGACACTATCATCATCAACACAGAACATGAGAGCTGGACCTGAGGGGAGTCCAGCCTGTCTTTCAGTGGAGGAAACAGAGGCCCAGCGAGGGCAAGGGACTTTGGGGGCAGTGAGATAATAGCCGAAGCTGGCACAGGGCTTACGCCCAGGACAAATTCTCTCAGAGCCTCTGAATGTTGCAGGTTAGCATGCAGGACTTGTGCAGGTGGAATGGCTTGAAGTCTGTCTCCAGCTTTTCTTTCACTCTGGCAACCTCACATTGGGCCTGTGGTACAATCATTGGAAAAGGGCTGTAGCCATCAAAACCCTGAGATTCTTGTCTTGGAGCTGAGTTCCATGGTCCCAGGCCTCTCTTGGGGCCTCATTTCCCTCAAGGCAAGCTGGCATCAACATGCTTCTCTGGAGCTTGGGCAGCAGGTGCCAGAGAAGAGCTGGGATTCCAGTCACAGCTGAGGATGAGCTAACTGGGCTGCCTTTTGAGATGTGTCTATGTTCACACTTGGAACACAGCTGAGGATGGGGGGAGGAGGGATGTTATGAGAGAGGAAAATAAGGCTTTGTGATGGGGCTCCCTTCCTTGACATGGGCTTTCTCCCCACCCCAGGCCACACAACTGCCCACTGGCCAAAAGCACCCAAGAGATATTCTTATGAGTGCATGCATGAGTACCAGAGGCCTGGGGCTTTGAACAGTGGGGCTTTGTGCAGCCCAAGCTTGATATTTAGGGCTGATGGCAGCAGCTGCTGCTACTTCTGAAGACTTCCAGCAGTCATTGGTTTCTCTCTTTATGTCTTTGTTTTCCTGAGTCAACTTCATATCTTTTGATCTGCCTCAGGCCTTTTCTAGGAGCCACTAGGTACCTTCAGAGGTTCCTTATCAGAGGCAAGCTTCTGTTCCCATCCTACTTCCTCCTCCTCTCAGATCCTGGGTCTTCCCTTGAGTCTCTGTTTGGCTGACTTTGCTTCAGCACTTCCTTGCTCTCTTGTCTTTCTCTAAGGCCTACAGTAGCATGCGGCATACCCTCCTTCCCCCACTGCACTGGCATTTTAGAATGCCAGAGCTGCAAGGAAGCTTAGAAATAATCTAGTTTATGCTAAGTTTGGTGGCTTTCACCTGTAATCCCAGCACTTTGGAGGCCAAGGCAAGAAGATTTCTTGAGGCCTGGAGTTTGAGACCAGCCTGGCCAACATAGTGAGACCCTATCTCTAAAAACAAAATTAGCAGCATGTGGTGTCATGCACATATAGTCCTAGCTACTAGGGAGGCTGAGGCAGGAGGATTACTTGGGCCCAGGAGTTCAAGGCTGCAAGTTAGCTGTGATTGCACCACTGCACTCTAGCCTTAGTGACAGAGTGAGACCCTCTGTCTCAAAAACAAAAAATAATTTTAAAAATTAGTTTAATTCCCTCAATTTTAGGTGTGGAAACTGAGGGCCTGAGAGGTGAAGTAATTGTCCGAGGTCCCCCAGCTAGGAAGGTTTCTCCTCAATCTGCTGGCTCACAAACACTTCTGATGTCTTTATGCAACAACACCCATCCTCCAGCCCACCAGTGCCAAATAACAGCCCTGGGTTTTTTTGTTTTGTTTTGGGGTTTTTTTGCTGTTTTTAACCAGGGCTGGGCCAAAACCCACCACCTCCAGCATATGGGGCCAGCCCCCTACTCCTTTAAGCCACAGGCGCCACCCAGCAGCCCTGTTTTTTCTAAGCCTGATATCACCTGCTGTCCCAAGTTCTCTTTCCTCCCTTGGCTGAGTTCTGACTGGTCCCAACCATGGCCACTGATTCACAGATGAGACTGGAATAGGGCAGGTACTTCTACTCATAGAGAAGGCCGTACCTTTGTGTCTCAGTTTTGTCCAGAGTGTATTCAGGTAGAGGCCAGTCAGCCTGCTCTTAAGGGAGAGGTCTAGGGCGTATGGTAGGAGCATACTTCTGGAAACTTCCACAACAGGCTGACCAGCTCAGACTGCTTAGCTCAGGAAATCCCTCACCAGCTCCTCACTCCCCAAGGATCTAAACTCCTCATTCACCAAGCATCTGTCTTCTAGCTGCTGCTCTGACCCTTCTGAGCCTCTAATGCCTCTAAAAGCTCCTGGGGCATCTGTCCTCACAGTATCTCACCTGCTTGTCAGAGGAAGAGTGGCCTAGCTGGGCCTGGGTCGTGCCTGGGCTGGCCACTCCCAAGGCCCTCCCCACTTTTCTCAGCCCTAGGCAAGGCTTCACACCCAATCAAAGCCACTAGCCCTCTCCCTTCCACCCTTCCAGCAGATGATCCCTGGATAATTTGTGCAGCAAATCCTCTTTAATCTTTAATCTGGAGTCCTGCACAAAGGGAACCTGCCACTAACCTGTCTCTTCAGCTTAGGTGGAGGTAGAGAATGGCTGACATTCCCCTTTAAGAAGTGTGAAGGGTATTGACAGTAACTTGGACATCAGTCGGCTTCACTTTCTGAAAACCTTACTGAATTTCTGGAGTAACTAACAGTTTCTCTCCAACCTGTATAGCAACTCCCCTTTTTTCCAAAGTCATCTCCTAGGGATTCCAAGTGAGCTGTCCCTTTTTCTTTGGGGATTGGCTCAAGCCCCCGTGGTGCTCCTGAAGCTGAGTAAGGAAGGACAGGTGCCAGTGCAGTCCAGAGACGAGAAGCCGAGGCCCCAACCTTTCCTGAGCTACTCTCGGTACCCTGCGCCTCCGGGGGTCGCAGGCTGCAAGGCCAGCCCCCAGGTGGGCGCCCCTAGCTCGTAGTGAGCGCCCGCTTGGCGGAGGTGCAGCCCCACCCCAGGCCGCCTCGCTCCGCCCCCGTTGCCGGGCCCCGCCCCCAGCGGTCGCACTCGGGGAGGCGGGCGGGGGCCATCGGTGTTGTGAGGTCGGCTTGCAGCTCCCGCCGCGGGTCCCTCGGGCGCTGTCCAGGCGGAGCCGGCCCCGCTTGGGCTGCAGCCATGGTAAGACAGGCGGGCCGGAGTGGGGCAAGGCCGGGGAGTGCTGGGCCCGCCGCTCCCGGGCGGCTGCAAGGGTACCAGTGGCGCCGCAGCCCTGGCTGTGCGGGGTGGGGAGGCGCTGTCACCAGCCCCTGGCACAGGCAGGCGCTGCTGCCGGGCGGCGCTGCGTCGCTGCTCCCAAGTTTTTTCCTCAGAGCAGCGAGGGAGTGGGGCCCGGCCCCTGGGGTGCTGCCCATGGTCTGGGACGAAGGGGTGGATCCGTGATGAGGGAGGTGTCCACCGACTGAGATGCGCATGTTGGGCTGGTAAGGGCACGTCAGCGATGATCTAAGGTGAGGGACTCCGTCCTTGCCTGGGTCAGCTGTTACCAGGGTGACTCCCCTCACTCACCTACTCTGGGCGCAGGGGTCAGCACCAACTTCCTTTGGAAAACAGAAGAGGCCCACAAACACTCCCTGCCTCCCTAAGAAGGATAGTGAGGCGCTGGGTTCCTCCTTCCTATAGTTTGGCAAGGGGCAGACCCTAGACCTTTCCCAAAGAGACCCCTGAGAGAGGAAAGCCCATCTACCATCCTGCCCTGGAGGAATCGGCTATATCCCTCTGCCTTCTGGACAGGAACCCCAGGGAAGCTCCCTCCTGCTGCAACTATCCCTGCCTCCAACCCCAAACCAGGTCCCTCTGCAGAGCGTGGGGGCAGGGGTACCCATTCCTTCCAACTGCCTGTAGCAAAAAGAGAAACAGTAACCCCAGCCAGCCTCTCCAGGGCCCTCAGGCAGGAACTTTTGATGCCTGTGAGGATACAAGCTCTTCTGCTGTTGTTATCAGAGCTTGCCACAAATGCATGTATGGGTGTCAGGATCTCCAGGGCACATGCCATCCTCTTCAAGTCTGGAATCCCCACAGCCTTTGCCCTCTGCATTGGGAGTCACAAGCTGTTTACAGCAGGAGGTGATCCGTGACCAGCCTGTGGGGCAGGATGTTGGCTGTGAGCAGCCTCCAGAAGGGAACTCCCTGGACCCCACGGAATCAGAAGCTTTCAGGTCTGGGAAAGCCAACCTTGTAGGTTCTTGTCTTTCAAGCTGTGTCCAGGCAGATGCCCAAGTCTTGGCCAGGAAATCCAAGTGACCCTGTGACCTTCCTCAAAGTGGGGGGTTCCTGGGAGAGGCCAAGTAGTGCCTGTCCTTATCCCTGCCCCTTCTCTTTCCCCACGTGGGGGATGGAGAGACTGATTGTTCTAGGGATGGAAGCTTGGGGAAGCTCTGATTGTCCCCAGTGCCAAGTCCAGCAGGGGCCCAGGGGCTTTTCTGCCACACACTAAGTTCAGTTCATCTGAGGTCTTGGTTTTCAGCTTGGCTGAGGCCACCCTGTTCTTCTCTAATTAAAGATGCCCCTACAACCATCAAGGCCCCTGCATGAGGCCTCTGCCCTCAAGCCAGCCAAGTCCTTAGGCTGACTGGTTCCTGTCAGGCCAGATGCCTCTATGAGGGTCTCCTCAAAGTAGGTCAGTGTCCCAGCTGCTTTGGGAATTAGCTCTTCCCTAACCCGAGAGCCCAGGGGGTTAAATTATGTGAAAAGAATGGCAAGCCAACATCCCTGAATTGAGAGATGCCTTTTCTTAGGTTCAAAGCAGCCTAAAATATCTGTCATCTGGTGGTGCAACCTCCCTGGGAGGCAAGGAAGGGCCATTCACAACTGGACACTAAGGCCCTGAAATTAAGAAACTATACAGACTCCCATATGGTGTTTTTGGTCCAACCAGAAACACTAGCTTCCTGACCCCTAGTTGATTCATCTGCTCACTCCCAGCCAGGGCCTTTAATTTGTCTCCCACCTAAATGGCAGCTCTGAAACTTACGGGATACCAGCCTCCCATTGGCTTGAACCCTTGTCCCTCAGAGACCCAGTGCAGACAGCATCCCCGTCTTTCACTCTATGGAAGCCCTGAGGTGATAGAATTTGGACAGATCTCCATGAGCAGAAGTCAGGTATCCTAGGGCAGAAGGAGTCCCTAGAGCAAAGCCCCCTCAGTAGCTGGGGTCCCTGCAGGAAAATCTAGAAGCAGATTTCTGCAGACAGAAATCTCACTGGGAGAAAAAAAAAGGGACATGGGTGGTGCCTGTGGCTCTAGAAGTAGGGCGCAGGCCCCATATACCAGAGGTGGCAGGTTCAAATCCGGCCCCGGCCAAAAACTGCCAAAAAAAGGGGCGGGGGGGGGAAACACTGGGAAAGAAGCATGAGACCATTCCCATGAGAACCTATACCCAGATGATTATGGGACATCTCATCCTATTTCATTAGCACTGCTTTAAAGTTAAAGTTAAAGTGAAAGAGAGAGATGGGGTATTGGAATCTTTTGGGAATGGGTTTCTGTGGTGGCTATTCCCGGGTACTAATAGGCCAGGTCACCTTGAGGACCATTGATAGTCCTCAGGCAGGCCATGGTGTCCTTGGGGGTTAACAGGAGAGATCAAATGGATCAAGAGCCTGTACTGCAGACAGGTGGTGCTGTGCCCACCAGGGTAGGCAGCTGACAGGCATCATGGGGCAGCCAATCAGAGAAGGAGGGGGCTGCAGAGGAACCAAGTGATCCTGCTGCAGCTGAGCTGTCCTTGCAGGGTAGGAGCCAAGGGAAGGGGAGGAGGAAGGGTGGGGAAGGACATTCCACAAGCTTTTTTGGCCCCTGCCAGAAACAGAGGGGGGTCCAATAGAAAGGGAAAGGAGCATGCCAGGGAGCCTAATAGACAACAAGCGCATCAAGATGAAGCTGTTTCTATGTGTGAAGAACTTTGCCTGGGAGATAAAATGAGACCTAGAGCTTGCTGGCAGGGAGCAAGTGTGGGACATGGACCATTCACTGGGATGGCAAGAGAATTCTGTCCCGGAGGACAGGGCTGAAGCTGGGGTAAGGTGCTCCTCTGGGAGATGGGTGGACCAGACTGTCTTTCTCTTGCCTTGGCTATGACTGGGGCTCAAAGTTAGAAATGATTTTGTCGCTGGCAGAGCTGGGGGTGGGATGGATAGACAGGCGGTGAGGACCCCAGAATCCCATCTGCTTGTCTAATGCCCTGTGGCACCTCCATCCTGATAAGCAGCTAGGGGTGGCGGAGGGGAGAAGGGTGCTGGGTTCCAGGTGCCTGCCTTCGCTGGAAGACTGTGGGACTAGGGATTGCATCAATCCCTTTCCTCCTCCTTCCCTGCTGCTCCTCCACTCAGTGCCCCTGGAGAACCAGGTGGAGCACTGTCCTCTCCCACCCACACTTGATCTGAATCCCAGACCAACTGCCGGGTCACTGGGGTTGCGCAAGGGGCAGATTTCCTTGAGTTTTCCAGACTCATTAGCTGCTAGACAACAAGACCTGCTGCTCCCTAGCCGCATGCCTTCTCTGATGCCATACAATTAATTGTCCAAACTGGGACACTTTTGAGCGTGAAAGGGGACACAACGAATACTAAGACAACAAACATAAATTGTAATGTATAGTCACGAAAGGATCTCACAAATGTTATGGGTGAGAAAAGCCTATTAGGTCAGGTTTGCCTCAGGACAGCTTCTTCTGGTCACTAAGCCCCCATATGCTGCTTCCAGTTTAAGGCTAAAGGACCTCTTTTCCTCCCCACCATCCAGATGAGCCCTAGAGCCTATGGCTATAAGCAAGTGTGATGACTTAAGGGGTGACATCCTGGAAGTAGCCCCTAGGGGACTTTTCCCTTTAGCCTTCCTATCTCAATCCATTTCCTCTGGCATAAACCTGGCAGAGTGCATATTCAGCTCCCTCAATTCTTGCCTTTGTAAGATGGGGATGTGCAGGAAGACTGTCCATCTTATCTCCTTCACCCTGGCTGGGACTCTACAGTGGTCCAGGGTAGCCCCCACTGGCTTGGCCATTCCCCAGAGGGTGAGTCAGCCTCTGCAGCAAGCCCTTGTCCATTGTCTGGGGGTGGCATGTGGGTATTGTGAGATAGAGTTGAGCCCAGCACTGCCAGGCACCCCACAAAGAAGGCTGACCCCCAAAGGAGAGGGGAAGTTTTAGGGTCTAGATCTGAGAGCAAGAATAGGGGAGAACAGCCCCTCTTCTGAGCTGGGGATGAGGTGGAACAGGCTTTTGCAAAAAATTCTGTTTGTTTTCTGCCTCCCACCCTCTATGGTTCATGGTTTAGGGCAGGCCCTGTTAGGGCACTACTGGCTTTGAGCAGAGGGATAAGGGGCAATAGAAGGGTGCTTCCTCTTACATGTCCCTTATAGTCAGGGCTGTCAGGAGCTCTGGAGACCCAGGCATCCTCCAGCCCACCTATGCACCAACTCTTCCTTAGCCAGTGTCCATCCTACCAAATCAGGTCCTTCCTAGGTCCCCTTTACCCATACTCTGCATCTACTGGCATGTTTACTTTTAGGGCTTAGGTCTCAGTGTAGTGTCAACTGTACTGAAGTCTGGGCAGTGAAGCACAGGGAGTGAGTAACCCCCTTAGCATCTGCACCTCAATCCTGAAGCACACTGACCAGCAGTGACAGGAGGCACAGAACCCACTGCTGACTTACCTGGGGCTGGTAGCTCCCTTCTCCCGTACCTACTTCCCTCCTGCCTCTGCCCCATCCTGACTCTCTGTACTCTCCCTTGAATGATACTCTCCCCTCCTATCTAATGCCTCTGTCTGCTCCCTCTTAGTCTGTCCTGGCCTTTGTGACAGTCCCTGGCCCTTGCGGTGCCCGGACCCCTAGGAAGGGCAGCCTCAATAACACCCTGCTGAGAGGAAGCACCACAATTGGAGCTCCTCAGTTCCCAAGAGTAGTTGCCAGGGAGTTGGGGGCTGCCTAGGACTCCTCCTAGACCTTGGGGCCCCTCCTGGCATCTTGGATTGGGGCTGTTTGCGAGCAGATTAGGGAGGGATAGTGAGTACTTCCTCTGGCTTGGCTGCAATTCCTTTCTTTTCTAACCACAAGTGCTTTCCCCCCTTTCCCTCTTTCCTTCTCCTATCTTCTGCCTTCTTCCTCATTCTTCCCTCCCCCTCCCTTTCTGCCACCTGCCACCTATTCCACCCCACCCCCATTCCCCAGATCAAGCGTTTCCTGGAAGACACCACGGATGATGGAGAACTGAGCAAGTTTGTGAAGGATTTCCCAGGAAACGAGAGCTACCACACACCGGAGGCTAAGACCTGGGTGTCCAGGCCCCAAATCTCAGAGCCAAGACCCCAGGCCCCGGACCTCTATGATGATGACATGGAATTTAGACCCCCCTCGTGGCCACAGTCCTCTGACAGCCAGCAGTACTTCTGTGCCCCGGCCCCTCTCAGCCCCTCTGCCCGGCCCCGCAGCCCATGGGGCAAGCTCGATCCCTATGATTCCTCTGAGGTAGAGCCTCCAGCCCTGTTTGCCTTTGCCTTTCAGTGGGCTGGTGCAGGAAGACCCAGGGAGAGAGCGGAGAGAGCTTCAGAGTGTGTGTGTGTGTGTGTGTGTGTGTGTGTGTGTGTCTGGGCCTTGTCTCTGTCCTGTGTCAGCCCCAAATTTGTGATGACAGCCCCCAAAACACTGGAAATTGACAGCTCCAGCAGGGGCAGGAGGTCCAGTGGGTGGCTTCAGATGAGAACCAAAAGGAGTCTGGCACTGCTCCTGTAAGGCTGGTCCTATAAGGCTATTCCTGTAAGATGCAGATCTAGGAGGGAGAAAGAGAAGAGATTGGTGCTGAGTGCTGGGGCCCTTCTGCCTCTTGTCCTGATGCATTCTGCCTTCCTGTCCACTAGGATGACAAGGAGTATGTGGGCTTTGCAACCCTACCCAACCAAGTCCACCGAAAGTCTGTGAAGAAAGGCTTTGACTTTACCCTCATGGTGGCAGGTAGAAAAGGGGCAGGGCTGGGCTGGGCAGGGGGTGTTTCAGGTGGGGGTGGTGTGCATCTGTGTATGGAGAGAGGGTATACATAGGAAAGGCACAAGCAGCAAGTGGCTGTGCCTTTTTGCAAAATAGCCAGAAGCCATTGGTGGCCAAAGTATGTATACTGTATGTATATGTACAGGAGGCATAGAGTGGTGCAAAGAGCACTTAACCAACAATTTTCTAGTATTTGCCTTTCTCTGTGTGACCTTGCGGAATCTCTTGCTCTCTCTTGGTGTCATTCAAATGAGAATGCTGGACCAGCTGATCTGTTTCCTTCTGGCTCAAATGCTATGGTTTGGTTAGTCTAGTCCCACTTAGATAAGAAAGGTATTCCCGGCTCGGCGCCTATAGCTCAACCTGCTAAGGCGCCAGCCACGTACACCTAAGGTGGCGGGTTTGAATCCCCAGCCCGGACCTGCCAAACAACAATGACGGCTGCAACCAAAAAATAGCCGGGCATTGTGGCGGGCACCTGTGGTCCCAGCTACTTGGGAGGCGGAGGCAGGAGACTCGCTTGAGCCCAGGAGTTGGAGGTTG